>MJUT01063346.1:123200-141443 GCA_002080005.1 Gigantidas platifrons
ACATAGTTTTAACATAGGACCCTATGGGAAAAATGTTTAAATTTTGTTCCCTCTGAAACCAGTAAGCCAATTTAAAGCAAACATGGCATGAATGGTCCTTAAATGGTCAACTTTCAAAATAATATCCAGTGACCCAGACCTCCATCCAAGATGGCCACCATCAGTGGACATAGTTTTAACATAGGACCCTATGGGAAAAATTGTTTTAAAATCTTCTCCTCTGAAACCAGTTAACCAATATAGCAAACATGTCATCGATGGTCCTCCGGTGGTCAACTTCCAAAATTGTGTTCAGTGACCCCAATCTCGGTCCAAAATGGCTGCCGTCAGCGGCCATAGTTTTAACATAGGACCCAATGGGAAAATTGTTTAAAAGTCTTCTCCTCTGAAACCAGTCAGCCAATTTAAAGCAAACATGGCATGGATGTTCCTTGGGTAGTATATACTTTCAAAATTGTGTCCGGTGACCACAACCTTCATCCAAGATGGCTGCCATGAGCAGACATAGTTTTAACATAGAACCCTATGAGATTTGAATAGTAACTTAGATGTATTCGGCATGCAGACATTCTTAAGAGGACTTATTTATATCAGGTGAGCGATACAGGCTCACCTGAGCCTCTAGTTGTAATTTACAAAGCCAGGTGCGAACCCACATCGTATTGATGATAGACTTGTATGAGTTGTTAGGTAATACAACTACCTAACTCATTGAGCCACCCCGGGCCCCATGGTAAGATGAGATATAGTACCATTGACATACAATCAATATATCATGTTTGACTAAAGTTAAAGTACCACAGAGTCTTATAGAAATAAACACTGTACACATCTCTACACTTGCACATCAGTAGAGACAAGGAAAAAAATACATGTGTTTCTGCTAAAATTCTTGAAAAGGGTAGTGTAGGTAGGCAAAACATTTTTGTTCACCTTGGTAATACAGGACAAGGATCTGATTTTAACAGTGCTTGTCCAAAAATGTTTTGTGAAAGGTAGGGGGAGATGCAGTAGTGGGGAAAGAAACATTAAAATTTTGCTAGCCTTTCAGAAGTCTCCCAGATTTTACCTCACTTCATCCTTGTATAATTAAGTCAACTGATAGAGAAGTCATGTCACCCTGTTCTTAATAAGTTTGGTGAGCCCTGCAGATTTTATTCTTAGCGTTTTTTTCTAATGCAACACAGTTTCTGTTTGTATTTAATTGTCTAATGGGATCACTATGATTAAAAAATATATTACAATCAGTCCTAAAAAGTGACTTCTTAATTTGTAGCACATTTTGTTTTTAAATTTTGTTCTTCAACAAGACCCAGACCTAATTATAATCTTAGTAACAGATAATCCAGATGATAGTGCTAAGTGGAAGTTATTATTTTTTTTTTTGCAGAGATATAATATGGCGACTAAACCTGCTGTGAAGACATATAGTAAGACATACAGTAAAGATACAGCAGCTAATAAAGCCTTTGATGATGCCCTGAAACCAAACTCAACATCATCCAAGTCAGCCTCACAAACAAAATGGGGGAAAACCTCATTCAGTCGAGTCAGAGAGGATGATCCTTTTGAAGTCACATGTAAAAAGGTTAAAATAGAAACTGAATCAACTGACCCCTTCTCTTTTGATTTTGAAGATGATGGAACTTCAACAGTGAAAAAAGAAGCACCACCTCCTGTTAATGTACATGTAGCTCCTCCTTCATCTACAGGGGGAGCTGGTGGACTAGGCCGTCCAGCAATTCCAAATATTAAGGTTTCTCAGAAAGCACCAGACCTTAAGGCCGAGAGAACAGAGGAGGAGGAGGAGGAGGAAGATGACGTTCCTCTGTCTAATTACAGGAATAGACCAGTACGTACATATTCTCGTAAGAAAAAAGACGCGGATGTCGAGGAATCTCCACAACAATCTGTTGAAAAGGGTAGTGGAAAATTTAAAGAGGAAATTGAGGTCGAGAAAAGATCTCCAAGAAACAGTAACAGAGATGTATTTGCTGATTCTCCTGAGAGAGAGATTGGTGATCCATTTGCAGAAGAAAATCTTAAGAGAAAAACAACACGCACATATGCACGACGTAAGACACACAATAATGTACCAAGAATGATAACTAGTAAAACACATGTTTTACACTCAGAGGAGGACAGTGAGGAAGGGCTAACGGTTTTAAATTTCCGTAGTCACTATATGGATCCAGCTGTGTACAGTCAGTTTAAGTATATACCTCAGATAGATGATCCAGTGGGCAGGTTAAACAATAGTAGAGTCCTGCAGAAATCTGAGATCAAACATGGTAAAGGGTCTACTGTAATTGTTGTATGCTCTCCTAAAGTTCCACCTATATCTGGTCTTAAAAATTATCTAAAGGAGAAACCAAGAGGACCAAAATCCCAAGACCAGGAGGAAGTTTCCAGTCTAAGTCAGGTATCAAATTTAGCAGATGCTGCTCAATTAACTTGTCAGGAAATCAAGACATTAAGCAAAAATAAACATAGTTCTGCCTTTGACCTAACAGAGGAAAATTCGGATAACTTTACAATGGCAGCTCCAGTTCCTCCGAGGTCATTCACACGTAAAACACAATCGTCTACTGGAGCAGGGGTTAGAGTAAACAGAATATTTAAAAGTAAGAACAAAGGTTTACCCTACATGGAAGAACCAGAGGAAGAAATTGTTAAGGAAGAAACACCACCTCCTGCATTGGAGAGTGAACCCATGGAAATAGACGTTAAACCGAAAACAAAAAATGTTGCAGATAATTCATTTGGTTTTGACTCTGGTGAGGAATCGGACTCTCCAATGCCGGACATTGTTGGAAAACCAGGAGATAGTATGGAAACATCACAAGAAACAGATATTCCTACTCTGGAAAGTTCACAGGAAACTAATATAATGGATTCCCAGGAAATAATGGACAGTCCATCAGAGATGAATAGTTCACAAGACATACTGTCCAGCAGTCAGGGTTCAACTGGTTCACAGAATTCTGCCAAAGCTAAGGAACCATTCAGAGAAAAGAAAATATTCAGGTCTAAAAATTCACGGTTGGCTGAACTACAAAAGAAAACAACTCTACAGAAGGTAACTATTTATGCTGGAGGTTACTAGTATTATCATGGTTCAAATTCTGACAAATATTTTGTACTTTATTCAAAAACATTGATTCAAATTATATATGTAAGGAAATTATGCTTACTTGATTTAAAGGTAAAGGTAAAATATATTTAGGTTTAAAAATTTCAACATCATACACAAGTGTTTAAAAATTTCTCGTTAAGTTAAAAATAAAACATAAAACTGCCATCTTTAACTGAAACTTCAATCCACCAATTGTAGCTGCTGAGAACTTTCTCACCAAGGATAGCCCATGAAAGCCATTCAGCTTATTTCCAATGGGGTCCTTTATAAGTATCAGCTTAAAGTTCAAGTGGACATTAAAAGATCAACATGAGCGGGTAGAGGGATTACTTAATTTTAAAATAAGTACATTATCTATGAAAATATATATATATATATAATTGTCATTATTATGATATGACANGTTCTTCACTGGTATGTATCAGGTGGCACTTCACTTCTTTTTTAAATCTTTGCAAATCATTGATGGATTTGATCGAATCGGGTAGAGAATTCCAATCATGGATTCCATTGTAGTAAAACGTTGTTGATTCGATGCCTTTAATTTTTGGTGTAACATAATTAATCTGACTTGATCTAGTATTATGGGCATGATGTTCATTAATTTTGATGAAATTATTTTTCAAATAAGAAGGACATGTATCATAATAGATTTTATGAGCATGGTTCAATCGAAGCTGTTTTACTCTGTTTTCAATATTTAAAAATCCTAGACTAGATAATTCAGCTTGCTTTATACTAGTTCTTGGGCCCATGCTTTTGATGAATCTAACTGTTTTGTTTTGTGCCACTTGCAGTTTGTTTTTTAAAGCACGAGTTATACCAGCGTACCAGGAGGAACAAGAATAATCAAAATGACATTGAATAAGTGCCATACTCAAAGTTTTCCGCGTTTCGGCAGATAGACAATTTGCCTTTCTATACATAAACCTCAACCGGGAATTAACCATTTAAATATCATTGTACTTTATTCACTTACTTAATGACAAAATTTAACAGAAGTTAAAATAACTGGTCATTACTATGCTATTGAAAGGTATGGAAAAGTAAATCTCTCAGAATAAAAACTTGGACCATCGTGATCGTCATCGTATAGTAGTTGGATTTATAACAACCTATGCAAACAGTGTCTATCACCACTAACGTTGTAAGTACGAATCCCGCTTAGGCGAGGGGTACTGACTACTTGATACAAGATTATGTGATAAAGTTTGTTAGTGACTTGCGACAGGTCGGTGGTCCTCCGGTTTCCTCCACCAATAATACTTGCCTCCACGATATAACTGAAAAACACAATCAAAAAAACATCAAACTCATGATATAAAAGTAAATATCTTCCTTCATCACCCACAATGTTTAAACAAGTTCTCAAATCCTGAATATAAAAAATGATGTTGTTTATTTTGCAGTCTCCATCAAAAGCTGTATACAATGTGAGGTCACTGTGGCAAGCTGATATTGACGAAGAGGAGCGGGTAACAATACCACAAAATGTGCATATTGCTTTGCTTGGCTTTTATAGTGTGTTGTCAAATATAACAAAACTATGATGTTCAGAAGTGATAAGAAAAATAACTAAAGTATTCTACATGCAATATTTGTTTTAATTAAATTTTGGAGGGGGGGGGGTATATTCTGTGGATGACTTTTCAAAGTAAAAAAAAAAGTTAATGATATTTTCAAAAGGTATATATGGATATTTAAGATTTCTTCCATTTTATAAAATGAGCATTTCTTATGGAAACTTCCAAATTTAACAATGTGTAAACATAGACAATATTTGATATAAAAAATATATATTTCTTTTTTTGTTCTAAAAATTACCTGAATTTGTTTCTTTCTGAACATCATACAAAACAAATGATTACATTTAGATAATATTGACATGATAAACAAGAATTGTTTAGGTGGATAAAATGGTTGGTGATGTACTTAAGATGAGTTTCATTACATGCATAAGTCCCCCACAGTTCATGTAGAGGGACTATATATGATTTCAATCTGTCCGTCTGACATATTTATGTTGCCACCTGTATCTGGAAGATTATTTGAAATTTTAAACTTATTGTAGTGATATAGTGCATACTGAAGGGCTGATGCACACACAATATTTTTTTTTCTGAAATAATCAATATGACAGAACATTGGCCATTTTGATAACATTTTTATCAATGTTTTTGTATGTTCCCACTTATAACTTGAAGGTAATTTAAGATTATAAGCTTATATTTTGTAGTGAAGTAGTTATATAGTGCATAATGAAGGGCTAATGGACACAAAACATTTTTTTGAAAATGCAACTGAAAGAAGGGCTGATATATGCAAAATATTTTTGTGTGAAATAGTTTAATAAATGGCTGAACTATGACCATTTTAATGACATTTTATCAATATTTACGTCTCCTCTCAATGATATGTCAAACTGTAGGTGACTTTAAATTATCTCCCTTGTTGTGGTTTTCAGTTTAATATAACAGTTGATATATATCTTTATGACAACTTTGTTACTGAAATTAAGATAAATTGAATTTCTTTATCTTCTTTATTCACTTTTCTAAAATAAGAACTAATTACTACAATGTAGCTTGACATTATACTTGTATTGTGTATGATCTTAAATCTTTTTGTTTAATCTGTACCTAGTAGTAATCTTATAATAGCATGGTTTACAGTTTGATTCCTTGTTATATCTGTCAGTCTGGACATGCTACATAGAGGCTTGTGTTAGTAAATTCATGTACTTGTTCTTGATTATGAACTTGCAAAACCTTTTTATCAACTTTGCCAAGTTGAGATTTGATTGCAACCCTTCTATAGTTTAAAAGTGATGTTTTTCTCATGTAGCATGCTTAATTGCCACCACATTGATTTGATTGGTGTTTGACACTTAACTTTTGCCACCACATTGAATATGTGCATATGAAAGAGTTGGAGATAATATTGTCACATCTTTTACAAAAGTTTCTTCCCAATGATTCTTGCAAATATCAACTTGTAAGTTTGTTAAAATTTTATCAAGAAATTTAAAAGAATGGGGGAAAGTTTTCTATACATGAAGTTTCATTTCAAAAGGGCTTTAGTAAGAATTTTGTTACTAGAAGTTCAAGCATGTATTTATATTAACAGTTGATAAGTTCTTCATTTTTATTTTGCACTAGATAACTAGCAGTTTTATTCAATGTGATTAAAATCACCTGTTATAATAATAATAGTCTACGCCCCTTGTAACATATCTGACAGAACCCGATTAGAGGTCGTGTCTAGATGAACTCATGATCGGCCAATGAAAACTTTGCTGGTAAAATCTTAACAGTGCCTTTTCTGACATGGTAAAAGTAAATCTTCCTGATTAGTTGAATAAAAAAAGTATTCATATGAGAAAGTTCACCTTGATTTGACCTTTAATCAGGTTCTGTAAGATGTTAGGGGGAGCATTGCACATTGTAACAGCTGATTTTAATCAGATTGTATTTTTCTTCTGTTAATCACATTTTCTTGTTACTGTGATATTATTAGAGCTGCATTTTCTAACCACAAACTTTATGTTGTACAAATTGCAAAATCAGTTATATATTTGCGTAATGTGCATTTTATTCTATCTTTTGCATGCTTATATTGAAGTAAAGAAACATCTAAGACTGGTTTCATGTAAAATATACCAGAGTTTACTATAATTCAGCAGGAAGATATCATTGTCAGTACTGTTTCATAGAAAAAAGGTCAAATTCATTTCATATCAGCTAATCTAAGATATATTTTCGTAATGCAACATTAGCATTATAGTTTAAATTTTAATAATAAATCACATTGAATATTTATTTGAAAAAAAAAATTAGAATGTTGTGTTATATATGTTTGTAAGAAACACATGCTGAAAGTGAATCTTCCTGATCCAATGATTTCATATAATGATTATAAACATCATTCATTGATTTTTCAAAATGCCACCTGTTCTTATCACTAGCTAGTCAGTGAAATTTATGCATGCAAAATAATTATATGAAGCACGAATCTAAATTAAAAGATATTATCATATTATATTTTCCTTCTATTTTCTTTAATGCATGGGAGAAATGTTGGTTACAATAATTATTTATAACTGGTAATTGTATGTTACAGAAAAAGAGGGAGACAGAAGGACCCCCTAAGCTGACAGCAGTGGTAGCAGGCAGTGGTGCTAAAAAGGCAACCAGTTCAAGAGAGAATTCTCCAGCAGAGATGCCCCACCTAGTCAGAGCTGTACACTGGCCCAACAGGGACGGTGATGATGCTTACACGTCTGTCCATGTTCATAAAGAACATAAAGAGGTAAAAAAAAAACATTTTATACAAGATTAAAGTATTATCTTAATCATGTAAACCACACTAAAGGACTTGAATGCAGGGTTTCCGCTGGCGTGTGCCATTTGCGCATTTGGCGAAAAATCTATGATTTTGGCGATAAAATATTTACTTTGGCTCAAAAATGTGGCGCAAAAGATTTCGAATGTTCATTGTCTGTTGTGGCGGTCATTTTCTAGTTCGTTACTTCGGAACGCCCATAACGCTATTCGGAAAGCTTCGAATGTTACCCATGAACTGATCAAGTGACAGAAAATCGATAATCAGCTGTTCGTAATGTATCTGTTGATAGGATAATTAATTTGTAAAATACATAAAAGGTAAGTCAAACAAAGGTGTTAATTAATGGTCTCGGGTGAATGACTTCTCTCTGTCAGTTGGTGAATTGTTTTCATATAATTTTAAGAAACTTGTCATTTTAGCATTATCGTTTTAAACGCATCGAAATTTTTAACTCCATTTTACGTTTTTAAAATGGGACGGAAAAGAAAATTAGTTTTTGAAAGTAATACTCCGGGAAAAGTAATGAAACTGTTCCAATTATGGGGCCATGGCAAGCAGGCCATTGCCAAATACATTTAATTTTATAGAAGCTTTTAGGAGGTGGTCCTCACGAAAGCAGAGGAGAATTTGCTCAGTTTTAAAAAAAATAGAACAGTTTTTACAGTCTAGTTTTACTTACTTGCCTTTTATGGTTATGATAGTAATTTAAACAACAGAGTGTTATATCGTATTTTCTATCTACTTGTCTTTTATGGTTGTAATAGTAACTGAAACATTATTGTGCTATTGTATTTCAAAAAGTACATGTACCCTTATATTGTTTTAACATGTATGCAGTAAGAAAATAAATAAATGATTAATATTTATGTGGGTTTTTAGTGCCACAAATTTTTGAAGTATTTATGGCTCAAAATATTTTAAAGTGGCTCAAAAATTTAGTTTTTGGCTCAAGTGTTGGCTAAAAAAAAATTCAACCCAGAGGAAACCCTGCTTGAACGTATATATACTGTATTAAAATTTGGTAATCTGGACAATGTTGCATTTTAGTTTCTATACAAAATTCTTGACTACAGACTCCATGACTGCTATTACTTCTTGTGTGTAGAAATGAAATAAAAATCACTTCTATTGTTGCTAGGTTCCATGCTTCCATGCAATAATTGATAAGCTCAGACTTGTATCAATTGAAAAGGGAAAATTATTGGGCAACATTTTTGTTTCAAAATATTAATTTCTTTCATTTGTTGTTTTCAAGTCGTGGGTTTAACTGCCCATGATCAAATAGCAATACCATTACCTGAGAGTCCTCGAAATGAACATTTGAATTTACTGGTCCCAATCAAATTTACTGGTCCCAATCAAATTCTTGAATATATTTTTATATAGTTCTAAATAAAAACTGAATGATTTACCAATGTTTTACTGGTCTTGGGCCGGAGGACCTGTGCTCATCGTGAGAACAGCTGATACATATCAAACTTTAAGATGATGAACATTGTAAGCCAAATCAACCTAATTCATTTATAAGTAGAACTGTTAACAATCTGTGACGTTAGTAACTAGTCTGATGCCCCAGACTAGTAAACTGATATTCGGACTAGTAATTTTCTCTTACCACTAGCCCGATAAGACTAGTAAAACATTTTACTCCCCTGCCTTGTTCTCTATGATTTTTACATAAAAAAGATAAAATTTCGAAAAAGGTACAAATGTAATAAACGTGTATCATACGGATTTTATTTGTAAACAAATACGAATAAACTGTTAGCCTTTAGTAGCTTAATGCCGGGGTAACCAGTCTGAAACCACGTTGTTCCGGTATTCCGATCTGTCTTATTACCAAAGCAATATGTTTCAACACGGACATGTATTAATATTACCAACGTAGTCAAAATTGTGGTGGATCGCCATTGATAGATAGTAAAAGAACTATTAAACTTTACTAATGAGGATATCTTAAGAGATTCAGTTATTTTTTTTCAAACGAAAGTGTTTTTTATTTTTCGTTCTTTATCTCCCATTCTGCACGTGGCAGTGTACTCCGGTCTTAAGATTTATTGTAGTAACAATGCTTCGGTGGATTGAAGTGGCCAAGCCTGGCAAGGTTGTTAAGAGGAAACGTACTGCCGATGATGTTATTGAACAAAAGCGATCATACGAAGGACATTGCAATAGGGGGTTCCAGGGCCACTGAAAAAATGGTCGTACCTGGTTGACTTTCGAAAATGAGAAAATGTTTTGTACATATTGCAAGGATGCCAATAAAACAAACAAGATTATGAGGAATAAGACTGAAAAAATAAAATATATTAACCAATTTAGTGTGTGTGGTTTTTTTGAACTAATAAAATTATGTTCGGACTAGTAAAACCTAGTGCTTCACTGGCCCGAAGGACTAGTGGCTAAAAAAGTTTTTGGCGCAGACTGTGTTAATATTTAATTAGCCATTATGGTTTACAGTACAATTTATCAGGATCCTTGTGGCATTTTAAACATCTCTCTCCATTCTTTCTAATTGCCTTCTGACTTTCATTGTTAACACATGATTTTTGTGTAGAGTAAAGATAATGTAAAATAAACCCTTGATTTGTACTATTGATTTCAAGTTGTCACCATTACATTTAGTAGATAATATGAATACCTATAAATGTATGTACTTTTAGTTATACACAGTGGTAAAGAATGTGAAGGAAGCACATGAATGTCAGGAACATGGAGAAACACAGGAGTTTAGTGATGATATAGAATACCTGTTAGCTGGACTTAAAGAAGGGGAACCCATGTCTACAAGATGTCTCAGGTAAAGGCAGTTTATCCACAGTAGCAAATATGTGTAGTATAAAAATAAAGTCTTAAATTTTTGGGGTTATGATGTCTGTATTTTCAGAAACAAGATGCCAGGAAGATATCAAAATTTTAACATTGATAAAAAATAAGACCAGTTAATTCTGGGACTAAAATTTGAATTTCAGAATTAGTAATGATGATATTAATTAAGGTAAAGTTGTAATATAGCTCTGCTCGTCTGTGAATATAGAATTTGAATTGTGTTGATAAGAAAGAAAGTTTTAAGAGAGGAAATAGGGTTACCTTTTTATACGCCCGTCTCGAGACGGGCCATATTATGTGATTGGGTATGGCGGGCGGGCAGGCGTACACACAGATTTCCACACAATAACTTTAGTTTCTCTATATCGGATCTTTACCAAACTTGGCCACATGATTCCCATGTGGAAGGGTAAGAACCCTATATATTTTGGGGTCATTAGGTCAAAGGTCAAGGTCACCATTACTATAAATAGAATTTTTGACAACAGGGTCGTTTCCATATAACTTTAGTTCTGTATATTGGATCTTTACCAAACTTGACCACATGATTGTCATGAGGAAGGTGAAGAACCTTATTTATTTTGGGGTCATTAGGTCAAAGGTCAAGGTCACCATTACTATAAATATAATTTTTGACAACAGGGTCGTTTCCACATGATAACTTTAGTTCTGTATATTGGATCTTTAACAAACTTGGCCACATGATTCCCCTGTGGAAGGGGAAGAACCCTATTTATTTTGGGATCATTAGGTCAAAGGGCATATTTTGTGATGCACACATTTCTGGTTTGTGTTATATATATTTATTTGAATTCAGTGAGAAACTTATTGTCCACATTTACTTTGTTACAAAATGTAGACAGAGCACTTTATCATACCATTGATATACATTTGTAGTATGAAATGTGATATGAATATCTAATTTTATACCAAGCAGTGACCCAGGACATTTTGAGTAGAAATCCTGGGGGATAAAAAATTGACAATCTACTATAGTTCAAAATTTCTTCTATACCAGAAGAGTGGTACAGGATCATGTTACCAGTAGTAATTTCTTTGTTTTTAGGATCAATTTCATATATTGGGAAAACATGGGCTAATGGGAGAAATGTCTTGTTCACCATAAGAATTTATGGACAAATAAAACAACCGCATCGGTTGGCCTCCAGTCCTGTAGATAGTGGGTAAGAGCCGAGGTCTGGTCAAACCAAAGACTGTACAATTGTTATTTGTTGCTTCTCTGCTAAGCATGCAGCACTAAGGAGCAAGGGCAACAACTGATTGGCTCGGAATTAGAATAATGCGTCTGCCGGCAGACTCCTGTTTCAGTGAGCTAGAATAATGCGTCTGCCGGCAGACTCCTGTTTCAGTGAGCTAGCACTATCAAAATCCAATGCAAGCGCATTGGTCTAGTACAAAGTGGACATTATTATCATCTCATCAAAATGAAACATGTTTTCTTGTATATTTCAGTTGTATTGGACTTGCACAGAAATGTATTTTACCATCATTCAGGATGCACATCCGAGCACATGGGACAGTAGCAGTTATATTTGGAAATCTTCATGATGCAGGATCAGATCCTGTAAGTTGTATTTATATTTTCTTAACATTTGTAGGACAAAGCAAAAATATCATTTGATTTCTAATAGTCCTTAAAGTACAGGAATTTTTGCACAAAATGACATCCTGCTAAATTGTTGTAGAGTCTCTGCCATTGACAAACACACATTTTATTGGGATACCATTGCTAAATGTATAACTGCCAGTACATTCTAACCTGAATAAAACTAGCTGGTGCCTTTTTATGGTTATATAATTAAAGACTAATATCTCATGTTGACAATTGCATACTAGCAGGTAAAAAAGTCTGAAAGTATTAAAAACAAACAAATGTTCAGATAATAATCTTTAGACCTGTTTTAACTGTCACATTGTTTCAAGATACATATTTTAATTGAGTATTTAAAAATTGAAAAAGAAAAAGTTTCAATCATTAAGTCAATGGCCACTAGAAAAACCACAAATGAACATCTTTCTTTACTTAACCTGCTATAAACATTTACACCATTACCTGTAGTTTACTTGAAAATAAATAATGTCATATTTACTCAAAAACAAAATATAATGGTGTTTAACTCTTATGTTTAGCATTTCTTAAAGTAATATGAAAGGCAACTATCGTGGAATTTTTGTATTAAATAATTTCACTTAATATGTCACTTAATTTTAGCTAAAATCAACTGCATAACATTAAAAAGCTGCTCAAAAGCTGATGTTAAGAACAAATCGCAAAATATTTGACAGCAGATAATTCTGTTTTCCCGTACAGTAATGCAAAGGATATGTGCATGACCCAATATTTGAACTCTTTCGGGGAGATTATCGCTCATGTGCAATGTTCAGTTGATGAAAAAAATTAAAATATGTTCCGTGTGTACCACATAAGAATATTTGCCAAAAAAAAAATTGGTTCACATGACATGAAACAGACAGATTCCACAATAATCATTGTCAGGAATGTGTGTGTGCTTATCTCAGCATCCATGATTGTTTATCTTTTCTTCACAAGGTCATAAACGGCAATCATCGGACCAAAACTTTTCTTCACGAAGTCATTATCGGCAATCATCGGAACAAAACAACCAAAAGTTAATCAGTCTCCACAACAATGACGAGGACGATAAACACACACAAGGATTTGCAGATTTCTAGTTGTTGGGAACATATTTCGACTTAAAACATGCATGAATAGCTTAGTAAAGGTACCGCCGTATTCCAAATTGAATTTTCAGGTGAAAATTGTCTTCACCCAAAACTGGTGTAATATTACTTTAAAGTCAAAATAAATTAATTATTTTTGTAGATAAAATAATCATGAAATTTGTATATTTTCAGAGTCTAGCCTTATGTACAGCTTTACTAATGTTTATGTTAAGTCGTGACAGATTAAATATGGACTTGGAGAAATCCAGTTTAAATTTAATGTTACGTCTCCTGGAAGTTGATAATCAGGAGAATGACGGAGGGATGACAGCTGCAGGGAAACGAGCTCTCAACAGAAATATTGAACGTGCTAAAGAAGTTTATTATCAATTACAAAAGGAATCTGGCACTGAAAATCAGCCTGATTTGGAAGCTGTGTCTGTAAGATATTTTTAGCTCACCTAACCTAAAGAGTCAAGTGAGCTATTGCCATAACTTTGCGTCTGTCTTCATCGTCCGTAACAGTACACATTTGAATTATCTCTTCGGAATTTTACTAAGCTAATTGAGACCTAACTTTTCAGAAATTATGTTTGTGAGGCTCTAATATGTAAAAAAAAAAACCTCACCATTTCATCTTGGTCAAGCTATACAGCAGTTTAATACATTAAGTAAGTAATACTTAAATGAATAGGTTTGAATACATGGTATGTCTGAAAGCCAATTTGTCATATATACATTTTTTATTACAAGTTAGATTAACAAAAAAAATTTAATTTTATTGACCTATTTAAAATAAATCTATTTGATTAAGCATACATTTACACAGATAAATATGTCATGCCTGATTATGCAGTCATTCACATGATTGCATGAAAAAATGCATGTATCGTATAGTTTTAAATTCTTGATTTATATTGGAAAAATTGGTGAAAGCATCAGGGAAGCACAACGGGATTTCTACATTGTCAAGGGACATAACTCTTAAAATTCATGTCAAAACATTACAGTTTTCTAACTCAACTGTGGTATTGACCATATATAATGCTTATGTATAAATTTGGTTTTAATTTGTAAGGAATAAGAATCTTTGTGTATTAACAAGATTTTATATGCACACCATCTGCCTTGCCGGAATTCACCTAAGCATATGTAGAGCGTAACCTTGTTGTGGCTTGGCTGCAAATTTGATTAGATGAAACGTGAAAATGACCCTAATAGATGGATGTTCTGGTATAAGATTATTGCTGAATTAGTTTAGGGTTATATATATTTTTGTTCTTTGATACCTCATATGGCTGGAAATAGCTTTTTGATGCAAAGATTTATTAACTTAAATTACACCTTTTTTTTCAGACTGGTAATTTGGCAATGGAATCTTTACTAAGTCTGACATCACTGAGAGCTGGAGAATGGTTCAAGGAAGAATTGCGTACACTTGGTGCTTTAGATCATATTGTTGATACAGGTATTAGATGGCATAGTTCATCTCCGATTATTGCCTCAATATTGAAGAAATAATAGAAGTGAGATGTGAACCAATGTTACATGTTGTTTACTCCCTTTGTAAAAGACGCTACTCATCCAGGAATACCAATCATCAAACACAAGTAACAAAATTTGATGTTTGGAAATTTCACAAGGGAGCAGATTTTATTTTTAATTTTTTAAACTTAATATTGGTCTTATTATAAGTTGTGTCACATGAACCATTTTTCCAAAATATGGTACTTTTTTTTTATATTTCCATGCCTTACTCTTTTGCATTGAAAAGCAGATACTGAATGAATGAATATGTCCTTGACTTTCTCTACAGAGATTTAGCATCGCCTTATTTATTTCTCATGGTTCCTCGCTCTGTTGATTTTACCTCTACATTTTCAATAGCAACTCTCTGTGTATGTTTAGGAATATCTGAGGTTTGTTTATGAGTTAAATGATACAATGTTGTCTTGCATCATCTGCCAATATTTGTCTTCCTAGATCTACCGGTTTACATTAAGAAGAATTCTGAGGATATCCAAACAAATGCACCTAGGTTACACTTCCAACATAAACAATGGCAAAAAAGGTCGGTGTTAAATCTCCTATGACACATCCATAAACATTTACGTGCTAAACAATTCAAAAGAAGGATATTTCATTGTGAAATTTAAGTTACACAAAATGTTATCTCTCAGATACACTAAAGTTTGACACATTTCTGTAAGGAATTTTCATTGTAAGAGTTTTTTTCCCTAATGTTTCTAATAAATAATGTATTTTTCAGTGTGTTCATGTATACAGGCAATAGGAGATGATACCACATTATTATATGATAGTACACTAGAAAATATAAAGAAAACAGACAGGTGTTTAAGGGTTTTAGAAAATGTAAGTATCAGGATGTGAAAACACTATAAATGGAAAGTTTAGTTATTTTTTTACAGTAGAAAATGTTGATGCCCCTGCCACTAGGCATTTAATATCAGTAATCTATGTGTCTTCCCGTGGTCATTGAGTTTGTACCACCATGAAGCACTTCTGTAGAGTCTTAGGCCAAGCCGAATGTTGTACATTGGTGCTAAAGGGTGATAATATATTTTACCCATGTCTGTATGTATATCCGTCTGTCTGTATGTCCCTGTTTGGTTTTTACTCAATAACCTCCCTCCCCTAAGGCAAATCATTTGAAATTTATGCAAAAAAGTCAGGGACCATAAACAGAATGCCAAGTTCGATTTTGGACTTTACCACTTTTTCTGTTCTGGAGTTCTGTCTTTTGATTTGCTAAAAAGCACAAATTTTTGTTTCTGTTCAATATCCAAATTATTTGAAATTGATGCCTCTTGATTTTCCTAAAAATCTGTGCCGTATGGATACATTCTTCAATTCTTTTTCAATCTCTGCAAGTAGTCCTTGAAATTAATTTATTTTGCACAATCACCATTTTTATGCGTCATTTTGCATATTTGGAATACTATGTTCTTTTAAAAAGACAAAGCAAATTGCAAACCAAAACAGATGAATGCATTCAAAATTCAGCTCAAGTATAAATAAAATATATATATGAATTTATACTGGAGTTAGCATGGCAAATTTACAGACTCTTTTAACCAAAAGCAAAAAAGAAAAGAAAAAGCAGTCAACCACCAAAAACTGACTTCATTTCCTGAAGTGCCAACTATTGTATTATATCAATCAGTAGCAAATATAATTTTAAAATGACATTGCATGTGTCTTTGTTGATTTTTATTTATGTACACTTTGACCAGTCACATAGATTTAACTAAATATTTCTTTTTCAGGTGATATTTGTTAATACAGAGAATCAGACTTATTTATTATCATATAAATCAGGAATAATAAGTTCATCGTGCTGTAGGTAAGTCAATCAAACATGTCAATTCTAGTAAGGACTTGAGAAGCTCAATTTTTGTTTCAACATTTTGACAAAGCAAAAAATATAAAAGCCACAAAGCTTAAGTTGTCAACTAAGACAGAAGAAATATTTGAAAATTATTGTATGCATTTTAGTTTTATATCTGGTAAATAAGCAACTTGAAAGTATTAATACAGTAGTTTATAATTTGAAGGGATCACAAGTTCAACGTTTTCAAAGACTCACTGGAAATCATTCATTTTTGCAATGTTTTCAACATTGTGATGCCAAAAAAAAAGGGTCATGTGATGTGAGATGCATGAATCTCACATCGAATATGCCTTCACACATGTACAATCAAGTGAGGTAATGTAGTTCTTGTAATCAGTTGCCATTACAACAATTTAATTTCGTTTTAATCTTCAACAAAAAAACGAAGCCTCCTCCATTTTGAAAAAAAAATTAAGATATGACGTCTGGTTTCAACATAGCATCATGAATTTTGTTTGATTGTCATCAAAACTACTTGTGAAAAAATAAGAGATTCTATTTCGAGTCATTTATTGTTTTAGATTCATTTCTGTTGAAAATATGAGGTTGGCATAGATGCTTATTGTTTTAGCAGATTTTGATTCTTCCACTCATAAAAATACATATTTCATGCTTCAAATCTGATATTTTCAGGGCCCTAAAAATTTGCCAGAAATTTTTACCTATATATCCATTGCCAGATGGACAGAAAGTTGACAAAGAATCATATGGTTATGTTGTATATAATTGTGTATTAGCAATCCTCAAAGTTCTCCTTAATCTTACTCATGAGAATGGTGAGTTCTTAGAAATATTCAAGTAGCATTAACTTAAACTTATATGCAATCAGGCCACATTTAAAAATATGTATGTTTCCCCTCGGCCGACCAACTCATTGAAAAGCCTGCCGACTCTAAAGTTTTTATTTGAATTTCCGATCACAGTTTTTTTTTATTTCCGGAATTTTGTTTCCGTTTCTGCATTTTACTATAACCGGAAGCTTCTGTTGATACGATTGCGAGAATGGAAATGAAAATGAAAAAAAAAACTTTTTACCTACCCTGTTTTTGAAGGGAGGGTCGGCCGAATGGAAACATACATATTTGTTTAATGTGGCCTCACTGCCTATCACCACTAATGTCATGAGTTCAAATCCTGCTCATTTCGAGTTGTGCGCCGGTTACCTCTACCACAGTATAGCTGAAATATTGTTGAAAGTGGAATTAAACGTAATAATAACCCATAACACTATATTTAAAAGTCAATTTTAAATTCTGGTTTGTTCAACATCAAACCTATACACAGTTGTTAGGGACAAGCAAGACTGATATTAGATCAACAGGGATTGAAATTAGTTCAGATTTTTGTCTAGACTACAGGGCTAGGAAGAAGCATAAATCCCTAGACCTGCAGGAAATCCACTAGACCTGAATTTGATGTTTTGTTATTATAGTTAAAACAGAGAAAACACTTGCCATTTCAATCTGATGTTAACTAAATCAGTGTACTCCTTTTAATATCAGAAAACAGAATGGTGAGATGGTTTTGTTTTTGTGTATATACTGTAGCATGATGGAAAATCTAATTTAAATAAATGTATATGATATTCCATATCAGATTGTGTCATCACCTTACAGTAAAAGAAACTACTATTCAAATAAATTTACCACCCCTTTGCACATGGTATTAATATTGTGAACATTTTGAATAATCTCACTGATGAGATTATTCAAAATGCTCTGCATACCATTTTCTAGTGCATCAAAATTGGTAGCTAAAGCACTGAGTATGTTTAATGGAATAATGATTAATCTATGTAATGTTTTGTTTGTTTTGC
>MJUT01063346.1:151961-179708 GCA_002080005.1 Gigantidas platifrons
CATACATGTGAGTCTAGTAATGTTCTTGACAGACTTAACAACCATACATGTGAGTCCAGTAATGTTCTTGACAGACTTAACACTATCTTTTTACTAGGATTTTTTACTCTGAATTTTTAATAGCTAACAGGAAATGGAAAATAACTGACGAAAATCGCTAACTTCCGTCTTTTAACTGGAACACTGTCTCAACTTCAGAAAGTAATTTTTCATAACCAAGAGTGTTGATGTAGAGATATGTTCAGAAGCACTATACTTTGAATCTTTTTATCTTTTTCAGCATTACATAAAGCTGGTAAACACATGGAGAACAGCATTGTAGCATCATATATAGCTTTATTACTGGGATGTGTAATACAAGATAATTCAGTAAGTGAAATAGTCATTAGGATTATAAAACAATAGAGATGAAAAATGTCTATATAGTAGTAAAATATACACTACAGTCAAAAGGAAAATGGGAGCCGTCGTGATCGTATGATAGTTGGATTTACAACTACCTGTGCAATCAGTGCATATCACCACTAATGTTGTGAATTCGAATCCCACTCAGGCAGGGTGTATTCGATATAACATTATGTGATAAAGTTTGTCAGTGACTTTTGACAGGTCAGTGGTTTTCTCCGGTTTCTTCCACCAATAAAGCTGACTGCCATGTTATAACTGAAATATTGTTGAAAGTGGCATTTAACACCATAACCCTAATCCCAAAAGGAAAATGTATAAGCTTGTATCTTCAAAGGTTACATTAAATCATGGATGGCAATCTCAATTTAGGTCATGTTACAGCTATTCTCACCTGTGTATGACAAATCTGATTGGTAACTTTTTTTCCGTAAAAAAATTGTTTTCTTTATAAATTAGGACATTTTTTGTTCACTTGTGTTTATTATGAATGATGTGGATGTCAGTGAACATGAAAGACAATCAATCTGAAACTTAAGTAAAAGTCCAAAGATGTGAGTTTGAATCTTGCTCATGGGGAGGTGTACTCGATGCAACTTTATGTGATAAGCAGGTCAGTGGTTTTTCCCGGGAACTCTGGTTTCCTCCACCAATACGACTGACTGCAATGATTTAACTGAAATATTGTTGAAAGTGGCATTAAACACCATAAACCCTAACCCCATGTAAAAGTAGGGTATTATGTGTCTGTTGGACAACTTTCATTAGCTGACAACTTTAATATTTTGTTTTGATGTAATTTCAGGTTTTTGTTGGATATTTAAAAAAGTGAATCATTTACCAGCAGTCATTTTGTTTGATGTAATTTCAGGTGTTTGTTGGGCAGGTAAAGGAACATTTACCAGTGTGCAACTCTTTGATCGATCATTTTGTTTGATGTAATTTCAGGTGTTTGTTGGGCAGGTAAAAGAACATTTACCAGCTGGCAACTTTGATGATATGATCATGATACTGAAGAAATTCCTGTCATTTATGAATCTTACGGTAGGTTAAACCATACTAAAAGCCTGTATCTAATGCTCTGAAGGGCCCGGGTGACTCAATGAGTTAGGTAGTTGGATTACCTAACAACTCATACAAGCCTATCACCAATACGGCGTGGGTTCGCCCCCGGCTTTGTAAATTACAGAAAGGGTGCACTGGACTCACAGCCGCAAGTGATAAAGTTTACCAGTTGCTTGCCCATGGTCGGTGGTTCTCTCCGGGTATTCTGGCTTCTTCCACCACTAAATCTGGTCGCCATGAAATATTGCAGATATAATCCTCATGTGTATGTCTGTACTTCGGTCTGTAATCCTTCAATTTATAAAGTTCAGAATATGTTAACAGGTAAGTCTGTACTTCGGTCTGTAATCCTTCAATTTATAAAGTTCAGAATATGTTAACAGGTAAAACATTTAATCCATGTAAGTATCTGTTGGTACACATCAATAACCGTAATATTGAAATTTACTTGTTCTGTTTAACCTTTTTTTGCCACAGTTGTTGAAATATTTCCACCTTAAAACATTGTACACACAGAATCACTTGTATGGAGTGCCTAATGTGGTAGCTTTGCTACATTCATAAGAACACAGTGTTACACAATTATAAGTGGATTTAAAAATAAAGAGGATTTTCATTCAGTCCATAGAAGGTGACTTCATGTATAGGATAATCAAGATAACTGTTTTCAAAAGGATATTGCGCATGGATTTAAAAACCAACAATAGGTTTTGAACATTATCGAAATCTTGACATTTGTAAATGTTTGGAATGGAGACTTAGGCATTAGATTTTATTCTGCATTGTTTATTTATGGTAATATATACTTGTCTTTTCTATTCTTCATTTTGTAATGAAAATGATGTAATTTGTACACTAGTTAGGTGATAAAGATGGGTAATGTGTTTAGCTAACTTTGCAATTATCTTTAAAGAATTTATAATAGCACAGGAAAATGTATATTTTTATATTTTCATAAAAACATTAATAATAATTAGAAGTATTTCTAAGATTATTTTTAATGTGTCAGAACAACACTGATTACAAGCATATGGTTTAGATTAAGCATGCATTTGAAAATCGTGCTTACAGAACTTTTTCTTTTTGAATTCTTAGCACAACATTCTCAAACATTTGTGTCTAAGCTTTTCTACAGTTTTCTCCAAACTAGTGCAGATCTTTTGTAATTACACTGGATTTCCAACTACCTGTGCAATCAGTGCCTATCACCACTAAAGTTTTGAGTTTGAATCCTGTTCATGGCAAGGTGTACTTTATACAACATTATGTGATGAAGTTGTCAGTGACTTGCGGCAGGTCGGTGGTTATCGCTGGTTTCCTCCACCAATAAAACTGACTCATTATATCTTTGAAATATTGTTGAAAGTGTCATTAAACACCATAAACCAAACAAACCATCTATTTTAAACACTTTAGGAAAATTTCTAGTTTTCAACTGCATTGAAAGGGTTCAGGTTTTGTAAATTGCAAAAAGGGTGCACTCGACTCGCAGCCTGGAGTGATAAAGTTTACCAGTTGCTTGCCCATGGTCAATGGTTCTCTCCGGGGACTTCGGCTTCTTCCATCACTAAAACTGGTCGCCATGATATAACTGAAATATTGCTGAAAGTCGGGACAAACCAAAGACTATAAAATTGGTATTTCTTGCTTCTCCGCTAAGCACGCAGCATTAAGGAGAAATAGCAAAGACTAGTTGGCTTGGAATCAGGATGATGTGTCCGAGTGGGGTGACATGTCTCTCTGCGGACTGTTGTTTCAGTGAATTGGCACTATAAACATTCCAACTCAGTGTGTTGGTCTAGTTAGTGCAAAGCGGACCTCATCATCATCTTATTAAAAATAACTTGTTCTCACCATGATAAGGCATTAAACAACAATCACTCACTCAATCTGTCTAGAATTGCATAAAAAGTTTTGAAAATTAGCCTTGGATGAAACTCATATCAAAGATGACTGCCATTTTGAAATGTAATTAAAAAAACAGGTCATGCTAAAATTAAGTTCAATATGTCCTAATTTTTTTTTTTATTACAGTGGTTTCCTCCACCAATAACACTGGCCGCCACGATATAACTGAAATATTGTTGATAGTGGCATTAAACACCATAAAAATCAAATAAATTTTTACAATGTGTATTTCATAGTTCAGAGAAATTTCATTGTGATGCCTTGTTATATTGATGGGTTAATGAGAACATAACAATGTAGGGGATGGCTTGGTTGTGATCTTATGATAGTTGGATTTACAACTACCTATGCAATCAGTGCCCATCACCACTAAAGTTGTGAGTTTGACTGTTTGAGTTCCGCTCGTGTCGAGGTGTACTCGATACAACATTATGTAATAAAGTTTGTCTATGACTTGCAGCAGGTCTGTGATTTTCCCCAGGGTACTCCGGTTTCCTCCACCAATAAAACTGACCGCCACTATATGACTGAAATATTGTTGAACAGAACAACCTCTAACCCATAACAATGTAGTAGCAAATTTAATTTAATCTTTATATTTGTTTATATTTTGTAGACTGCAATAGGAAGTTCTGGAGGGAAATCCATAGGGCATGTGATTGAAGTGCTGGAAAGTTGCTAGCACCTGTCATTATTATGTATATATGTACAGATTTATCATCACAGTTTGACTGGACCAAGCCACATTAACAATGCCCAGAATCCTGTAGATATCGGTCTTTGTTAATTGTTATGTGTCTTAAAATGAAGAATTAAATATTTAAAATCATTCCTTCATTATTTCTACAAAAATAAATTTATTGTGTAATTCATGCAGAACTTTGAATACAGTTCTTAGAATAGAACTTTAAACTATTTTTTACCTGATAAATATAATTTGTACCAAGTTTGTGTAAAATCTGAAAGCAAACAGATTCCTGTTAGTAAAAACGTCCAGTGATGTCCAGAAATAAAGATACATTGATAGCCTGATTTAACATGTGATATGTTCCATTATTTTTTTTTAATTACAAAATGGCAATAAAGGAAGTTTGTGTACATTATTCTTTGCTATGAATTATTGTATAAAAAATGGGTTCATATATTTTTGTTCAAAAGTTCAATAAGTTCCCTTTGCAACAAAAAAAAATATCACAAACATGGTCGACTACCTCTTTTTTTTTTTGTCTTTTTTGTTGTTGAAACAATAAGTTTATGTAAGTTATTACAGCCTATTTCTTCAGCATGAAGACAGAATTGTATTTACGTCATGATATGTCTCTATGGTGATTGTAATCATTTTCATTTAAATTATGAAATAGTTAATTGTTCATTTAAAGACCTAATTATAAGACATTCGTAAATATCAAACTGGTCGTCAAATATTTATTAAAACTACACAACATGTATCATTAATTGTCATTATTTTTGTTTTATGATTTTCATGAATTTTAAATACAATACATAATACTTTTTTATTGTTTTTTTTTTTTTTTTATTGGATCAACTGCATGGCAGGACTGACATGTAGGGATCACTATCCGCTGTCACCATTATCTGTGACCACACGTCGTGTGATTCAACCTAAAGTTGACTACATTCCTTATCATAAATATCTGTTGACAGTCCTAAAAGTTTCCACTACAAGTTTTGTACTGATATACAAAAAAACCGTTCAGTCAGAACATAATATCCAATAATACAGTGTTATGATTGGACGATTGTGAAGTACAAGTACAAAAGTTGTACTTCACAGTTTGATGACTACAAGGCCTGGTGTGCACATCCTTTTTCCCCGAATTAAAATTAATTTTTTGATACGTTCGGGGGGGAGGGGGGAGGCGACATACGTCTTTTATTATGGAAAAACCCATCATATTTTTGTTTTATTGTTCTTTATATCATTAGCCATCTACAAGTGAAAGCCATATCATTACATTCTTCATGTATTACATTTGTATATATTGTATATTTACATATATTTTTTTTTTAGGCATCTCATTATGTTTATCCATTATTTAATTAATCATAAGACAATTTTGTTGTATGTAAAAAAATTAATGAAAAATAATAAATGTATGATTTTGTATGATTCAGTTTTAAACTAGAAGCTGAAGACATTTTTTTTAAACTATGAAAACATAGTTAACTGAATGGACAGGTAGGGAATTGTTATTTTTATAACTTCTACTTCGTTGTACATATTTGTGATGATATCAACCATACATCATTTTATATAAATTAATAGTTCACACAGATCTGTGCTTTCATTTACATATTTACATTTATATCTTTGGTTTTAATGTTTTTATTCATTATTTTTCAAAAGTGATACTTTTCTTCAGTTCTCATGCCATTTTAAAGAGTTGTATGTCTGAGAAATAAATAAAGGGGAGAATTCATTTTATATAATACTTTTCAGTTCTCATACCATTTAAAGAGTTATATGACTGAGATAAAAGGGAGAAATCATTTTATATAATGCATGCTTGAACAAAGGTTATGAGTTACATTTTTTTTTCATATTTGTTGATTTTAAGAAACAAATAAACAGTGAAGGTATTATTTGACTGTTTTAACTTGTATACAAGTACAATAAAAGTGTAGGCATATGAAAAGAAAGTTTAAACAGTGATATTAGTTTACAAAAGTTGAAAATGTATATGAATTAAATGATTGACATTAAGATTTAAAAATGTATGAAATGTGTTCCATGTTCATCTAGTGATTGTTTAAATATTAAAGGGAAAAATGCATGCAAGGTAACAAAAAAAAAAAGTGATCTAAAGTCAAATAAAAATCAAAAGTTAAGGAACAGACCTGTTAGTGTTCTTCTTAATATCATAGTGAATATGATGTGTTCAGTAGCAATGATAACATGTATGTTGAGTAAATGAGTGTAAGACTGCCCCATACCTATAGTACTACTATTCATGTCCTGTCACAGATTCTATCAGACAGACGATTTAGTAAAGGCTAAAGTCTAAAGTAAGTGTGCCTGGAATTGTAACTAAATGATAAAACCCCCAACCATAAAGAAATGACAGGTATTTTATCTGCCAGGTAAATTTACAGTGTAAAACATGCCACGATATAGCTATAATACTGCTAAAGTTGGTATTAAATACCAATCAATCAATCAATAATACATACAATGTAAAATGGCATTACATAAAAATGACATGGATTGATAAAACATTTATGACATTGTTCTTAAGATATAATGGTTGAAGGAAGAAATTGTTCTTTAATGGTTGAAGGAAGAAATTGTTCTTTAATGGTTGAAGGAAGAAATTGTTCTTAAGATATAATGGTTGAAGGAAGAAATTGTTCTTAAGAAATAATGGTTGAAGGAAGAAATTGTTCTTAAGAAATAATGGTTGAAGGAAGAAATTGTTCTTAAGATATAATGGTTGAAGGAAGAAATTGTTCTTAAGATATAGTGGTTGAAGGAAGAAATTGTTCTTAAGATATAGTGGTTGAAGGAAGGAATTGTTCTTAAGATATAATGGTTGAAGGAAGAAATTGTTCTTAAGATATAATGGTTGAAGGAAGAAATTGTTCTTAAGATATAATGGTTGAAGGAAGAAATTGCACTTAAACTTTCCAGCATATAAACTTGATGGGTTATTATGTGCTATAATATCCTGTGCTATAACGTAACTTGGAATATAAATATGAACATTATCAATTTTCACAGAATTAATAATTTTTTAGTTGTAAAAGGATTCCAGAATGCATCATTAAGTTGAGTATTTCTAAAGCCTCAGATAAACATTATATACCAAGGTGATATTTCATACTCGTTTTTAATATTATGTCTTGTTTGAAATGGATCACTACTTGTCCTTGATCTTCTCGTATTTCATACAGCTTTAAATAGACATGACAGAGTACAAAATTATTATGATTAATAAAAATATGTAGATATCAAATTCAGTGCTCTCAACTCGTTTCTAGAATAACCTTCATCAGGTACAGTGAAAATCGGAAGATTGGAAAGCCAAATAATTTGTTTTGGGAGCAATAAAACCAAAGGGCCTAAATAGGATCGCCAAAATCAACTAAGGTCACATATGCCTGAAGCTTGAGAACCTTCATTTTATTTTAAGGAACTGTAAAATAGTATGTGAATCTCGATTGAATGATCCCTATCTTAAGAAGAAGAACATTTTCAAAAGTTGAAACATTTTGTTTGCTCACATGCTGGTCATGTGAATTTTATTTCATATTAAACTATTAATTTAACTTGTTTTTTTTTAAATTATCTTTATTTCACTTCATGTATTTTGGAGAAAAAATGTACTTGTGCAATATTAAACAATATGGTTAATTGAGCTGAATGAAACAATTGTTTTTTTTACACATCATGATCAGATAGTTATGTATATTTTTTTTGGCAGTGAACTATTAAGTGGGGTTATTACCGGTAGTAATTATTCATGAAAAACAAATTTTGTTCTCAATAGTTAAAAAAGAATGGATTTTGATTTGATGGAATTAGTACCTTCTCTTAAACAGACATTAATTTTTTTATGCCACTCATTTAGTTTGGTGTGGGTACAAACAGTACTGATGTTAGCCAGTCCAGACCTACTACCAATAAATGCCATTTAGCATGGTACCCCTGTATATTGGGCCAAATTGTTCATGAAAGTGTAGATTTATGCCAACTAAATCACTAGGAAATCAAATACGTTTCAATAAAACCCAGACTACTTTTGTGACCTATCAAAATAATGTAAAGACTTATCAACACTTTTTAACAGTATCTATTTTTAGGATGTTTTTGATATTAAAAGATAGAGGCTCACTATATAGGGTAACATGCCTTGATCAACAACAACCATTCTTTAGATTATGTACAAGTTAAAGGATTCATAATAGAATAGAGCTACCAGAAATATTATACATTTTGACTTATATTGAGGTTTAAATTCAGAAATTATTTTGACTGTTAATTGAAGGAATGTTTCTGTCTGTTTTATTATATGCAATGCAAGCGAATTATTTTGGACAACTTTGTATAATGCCTAGAATGAATGAGAATGACATATCAAGAGATATTTGTCTAGAATGGATATTATTGACACCTTTTTCATCTTGCATGTTCTTATGTTTTTCTGAGATTTGATATTTACATAGAATTAGTAAGCTTAAGTCAGTACTATTGGAATTGTCAGCCTGCTCTTAAATGTTAGACTTTATAAATTAAAATTATTGCAAGTTACAATATTTTATGGCAGCAAATCATATCCTACATGAAATGCATTATCTCATGAAATGAGAACCTGATTCACAGACTTTATTTATAGAACAGGATCTGGTTTCTACATTATTTTCCAGTCAACTAATATTTTTAAATTTCAGGTCCAACAGTATCATAAATTTGAGTATGCAAGATATTTTTCATTGTGTAAATGGTAGATTTCATCCTGTGTTAGGTCTAACATTTTATGAAAACTAATAAAAAATACTTTATGAAAAAGTTATGTGTAGTGTTTCCTTGTTTTTACCAGCATTGCTCTTCTTTGTGTATTTCTTTTAAGCAAATTATGATAGGAATATCTTCAACCATCTCTGAATTAGATGGAGTAATCTAACAGACATTTGAAATTTATTGTAAACCTGTAGTACCCTACGAACCATCTTAAATTTTTAAATGATTATTTGATGGTCTTTTATCAATTTAATGGTTAATAGAACATTATTCTACACTGGAGTCTAGAGACATGCATTGTTTAAACACAAAACAATACATTAATGACTATTGGGTAGTCCTTCACAAAATATTTAGCTCATCAGGACCAAAAGTTATATCTTCTGTTGTTCGTTAGCTTTTCACATTTCTCACTAACCACAGGACCAAAGTTGACCAGCTACTTGGTTTTTCAACATTTTACACACTTTGTTTCATTTAGAAAATCAAAATTGCTGCTGGAGTCAGTTATGCTTTCTTGTCTAAAATTTCAAATCTTTTCTCAGAAACCACATAGGTGATGGAAATGTTAAATTGTTGCAAAAAAATGATCCTGACATGATTCTGTTTTTATTTTGAAGATGACCAAGATGGCTTCCAACACATCGGTAGTGTAATGGATAGCATGCTCACCTCAAGTGTGGTAAATCGTGGGTTTGAGCCCGGGTCGGTCCAAAACATACTATAAAATTGGTTTTTGCTGGGCCTCTGCTAAGCACACATCATTAAGAATTAAGAGCAAATACTGGTTATCTCGGAATCTGGATAGCATGTCCTGCGAGACACCGGATCGACATGTCTACAGTGTATTTGTTTCGGTGAGCTATCACTATAAAGATCAAACTGTGTCAGTCTAGT
This sequence comes from Gigantidas platifrons, assembly GCA_002080005.1. Taxonomy (NCBI): domain Eukaryota; kingdom Metazoa; phylum Mollusca; class Bivalvia; order Mytilida; family Modiolidae; genus Gigantidas; species Gigantidas platifrons. The sequence goes on from MJUT01063346.1 coordinate 161,716, forward strand.
ACAAAGCGGACAAAATCATATTTCACAACCATGATATAGCTAAACAATGCTTTATTTGGCATTAAACAGTGACCACTCAACCCCACCCCCAAGATGGCCTCCACAACAGTACAAAGATTAACATATACTGTAAGGGAAAATGAATAAATATTGTCAGAAACTACCAACTTTATGAACCTAAATAGTGCATGAATAGCCAAGTGAGCGATACAGGCTAACCTGTACATGGAGTTTATTGTCATGTGTAAGGGAATTGTAGTATGGTCACCACTATTGAGTATTGCTTTAAATAACACAAAGTGGAAATGCACATGTAATGCTTTTCAAGGTACCATTCTATAAACTTTGAAACACACTTGAAATTTACTGATAATTGAATATCCAAGTTGCTGACAAACTTACATTGAAAACACATGACCAAAGGTGGAATCGAACTGGCAATTATTTTTAGCTGATATACACTGATTGCACAGTAAGCTATCAATCTAACTACCACCAAGAATTCTAGTCAAATAATCACCTGTGTCTTGTCAAATCTTCACGGTCATTTAACTAAAGTTATGGTTTAAGTGGTTTAAGAAGAGTTTGGAGATACCAAAGGGGTAATCAGAATTCGTATATAATGACTACTAGTATTTGTATATTTCTCTACAGCAAATCCGTATTGGTTATTGAATAAAAAAATACGTTTTGTAATAGATCATGATGCTAACAAGTGGACATTTAACAATAAAGAGCATGACAATTGCATTTGGCTGTACATCACTAAAGTTCAGTTCATTAATGTATGGCAAACATATGATTTAAGCACAACATACATATTTTGTCCCTTACGTGTGCAGTCTATAATATTAAGTATTACATTATATAAGCAGATTTACTAAATCATTTTCATTCGTCATTAATAGGGTTAGAATGCTGAATTACACTTAATTCTGTGATAGACTGTAAACTGTGCACTTTATCGTAATAGCTGACTAGAAGAGTGTGGACTGATAATAATTTCTCCAACATTTATATACAAGCCGCTTAACTCATTCATTGTTAATCAATAAAACCACAGCTTGTAAATATTAATGAAACGGTCTTAAATAATTATGCGTCAAATTTGCGTGCACCCACCGGGGGCGTCGTGGTCGTGATCGTATGGTAGTTGGATTTATAACTACCTGTGTAATCAGTGCCTATCACCACTAATGTTTTTATTTCGAATCCCGTTCATGGCGAGGTATACTCGATACAACATGATGTAATTAAGTTTGTCAGTGACTTGGTCGGTGGTTTTCTCCAGGTACTCCGGTTTCCTCCACCAATAAAACTGACCGCCACGATATTACTGAAGTATTGTTGAAAGTGCCGTTAAACACCGTACACCAAACGAAACCACAATAACGTCGGTGGCGTAATGGTGCTATTGATCGTGTGGATTAATCAACGGGAATCATGTCAAACCTAGACTAAACATGATACTTGCTTCTTCTACACTAAGCACACAGCATTAAGGCGGAGGAGGAATGACTGATTGGCTCGGAATCAAATGTGTCAGAGTGAGTGAAGCAATATGTCTAACTTCTGACTGTTTCAGTGACCTACCACTATAAAAACCAACGGGTCCAGTAGTGCCAGTACAAACAAAAGCATCACGACCATTTCATCAAAAATCATTTGTTCCCCATGATACAGCTACCGGATGGATACAATAAAAATACCCCTGAATGCCAAATCTCATTGAGATAATGACACCAAACAAAATTATTGAAAGTATTACAACAAAAGAGATAATTTCAATTTTCCCATTGTGAACTTTCCATTTATATTTAGCAACATTCCAGCTGCACCTGCATATGGAGTATATATCTCCCAGTTGATACGATATTTCAGAACTTGTGGTTCATATCAGGATTTCATTGATAGAGGATTGCTGCTAACAAGGAAGCTACTGAACCAAGGGTTCCTCTTGGCTATGCTGCAGTCATCACTTCGAAAGTTTTACGGTAACCACCATGACTTGGTTAACCGTTATGGAATATCTGTATCACAAATGACCACGGATATGTTCCACTTGTAAACACAGGTTCTTTCACCATTCATGACTTATCAGCAGGTGTGCAACTAGATTAACACGACGGGTGCACCAGTGGAGCAGGAACTGCGTACACTTCCGGAGCATCTGAGCTCACCCCTGGTTTTTAGTGGGATTTGTGTTACTCAATCTTTAGTTTTATGAGTATGTTTTGTAGATTGTTGTTTGTCCTTTTGTACGTTTTCTTTTTGGCCATTGTGTTGTCTGTTCTTCTTCGATATACGGATTCTGATTACCTCCCTTTGGTATCTTCAAGCTCTTCTTGCTAAAGATCACTTTAATTCACAATACAGTATAACGACATTTAATATGACATTTGTGTTAACAATGTAGCAGTGGATATAAACTATTATTAAAATAGATGAATCAAAAGATCGTCTGTTAATACTATATAAACATATACCATTCTTACTTCTACTTCAAACAAATACTGACCACCTTCAACAGGTTGAAGATTATATCAGAGATCGCACATGGCAATTGAAAAAGAGCAAAACTATTCATAGATTTCATAACTTAGTGTTTGACAGAGGAGACAACAGCCTTGAGTGTTTCACCCGAGCCACTCAAAACTACATACAAGGATTATCGTCAATATAAAACAGATTGGTCTTTTCTATGGTAGAATATATCTGCAACGAAACTAACAAACAAAACTATAACACTTTGTCAATGTAAAACCGAATACATGTCTCGTATATTAATGTATGTATTCAGAGAGTCTTGAGCTCGCCGGAAACTGATCCCTATAAGAACAAATCAATGAAGAACGTAATATGTCGGTCACAACTGTAACAACCACGAAAGACTCGAACATCAACAGCATTTACAAGAGTAACACGACGTGTGCCACATATGGAGCAGGAACTGCTAACCATTTTGAAGCATCCCAGTTCACCCCTGATTTTTACTTGTCTTAGTGGGGTTCGTGTTGTTCATGATGTCAATTTAATGTCTTCACGTTTGTAGTTCCGTGGTGCGATGTCCGCTATGATTTCCGAGTAAAAATTATGTTCGACTCGTCTTATCTCTTTTGTCAGTGGAAGCGACACGAACAGGGTTTAAAAAACGATAGTTTACTTATATTTGTATTGTCGTTGGAGATACATTTATGAAAAGAGAGAGGGTGGGGATCCCATTAACAAGTTTAACCCCGCCACAGCTTTCTGCCTGTCCCATACCAGGATCTGGATTTCTAACATCATATGTCGTGTTCTTTACTATGTTCGTTGATTTAAAGTGAGAAGCGATTGTTCGTTTTATTGATATTGGTGAAATTGTTGACCGTCACTGTTGAAACCTTCTTTCCACAATTATCTCTATTACATATACATCAGCGTTTACTATCCTGGCTTGGTATGGTACTTCAATAAAAAATGGCGTGATATAACTAGTTTACCAGATTTAACAATCATTCTTGGATTACAGCGGTACACACAATCAAAGAATTACACGAATATTGATAGAAAAGTTTCATTTTCTAGGTGAACGAAAAATTGAACAATTTATCAAATGGCTTTAATCACTCAGAATCTTTTGTCCTTTACATATATTGTACCATGACCTCTATGCACTACCTAGATATCCTCCCACTATAGTTACACCAACTAGAAAGTATCAACAGTTTTACTTGAGACCAGTCGTGTTTCTAATGTTACAAGTCCGGTGCCAAGTCATGCTCCGGAAGGATAAGCAGTTCCTGCTCCACATGTGACACCCTTCGTGTTACTTTTGTTACAAACCAGGTGACAAGACATGAAAGGGGGAAAGAACCGGACTGTGATTACGACAAATGAAACATATCCGCGGTCATTTGTGACACAGATATTCTGCAATGATTAACAAAGTCGTGACGAGACAGTAAAACGTTCGAAGTGTTCGAAGTGATGATTTCAGCCTAACCACTAGGAACTCTTGGTTCAGCAGTCATCCTTTAAGTAAATCACGATAGTAAGCACAATTTCTGAAATATCATATCAACGAGAGATATATTTTCCATATGCAGGTGCTGTTAGAATCTTGCTACATATATATGGAAAGTTAAATTGGAAAATTGCAATTATATCTTTGGTCGTAAAGTTTTGTTTTTAACCGACCATCACTGTTAATTTCTAAGTGTATGTCCAGGTATGAAGTAGACCTAGCTGTATCTGTGACATCTTTTATTTCAAGCTTAATGGAATAGAGCCGATCCACAAAATCACTAAACGTAGAATGTTTTAGTGACATCTAATATAGCGGAAAGTGTAATTAAAGGAGCAGGCTAGCTTCCTTTCATTTTTCTTGAGAAATCCTGTATACGAATAAGTTGGTGAGCAAAAGATAACAGTTGGTACCCATAGGAATGCTGACTGTTGAAAAACATGTTAACCAAGCATATCAAATATGTTGTCAATCAAACACTCGAGCATATTGATGATATCACTTTCAGAGAACATTTTGGTAGAGAGTGTTTTTTCTTCTTCTAACAAAATAAGATTTGTCCCATCCTAAAACAATTTGTAACGTAACAAATTCGCCATTCTTTTTCCTGACATCCAGTTGAAATAATTCTTTTAATCTATCGTTTAGTTTTGAGCTGGGGATAGTTGTGTAGAGGGTAGAGTAATCTAACGTTTAGATGCTATTGTATTCGAAAAGTGACATAGATTGTATGTACTAAAAAATTCACATCTGATTCTTACTACACTCTGGAGTATCTAGTGTCATAGAAACTCTGAAGCCCGGATGTGTCTGATGTTCGAATATAGACGTTACTTATCTCGAAAAGGGTTTCGTGGAGAATTTGACAGATCTAGCAATATAACGAGGAATATGGGGACGCTTAGGCAATTTAGGTATCCAGGAGGATCACGATATAGTTCTTCCTATTTGATTGAAATGCCAAAGGAACATAAAACATATTTCCGATTGCTCAGTATTTCCTCTATTGTAAGTGGTCGGGGTTTATGTAAGGTTGTCAAATGCATTGTCAATACCTAATTAAGTAACGTGAATTACGTGCAAAAACGATATGTTAGGGACAACAACAAAACTTGTAACTGGGGTAAGACAGGTGTTGTACAATATTTGATTCTTTGAAGATCGATGTTGCGCCAGTGCTCATTGACCCAATAAATTTATAGTTTGTATCAACGACCTCACACACTTAACTTATGTGAAAAAAGTATGTTATTGTGTATTATCTTTCACACTTGGTCTACTGTCTAGTACAATCCTCGACGGAATCCATAAGAGTTTTAATGTTCCAATTTATGGATATAGGCTTACGACTAACATATCTCGTAGAGAAGTATTGTTGATAATATTCACGCCTCCAGTTATCACGTGACCTGTGGAATTTGTAAAAGTGTAATCAGAAACAACACACTGAGCTGGATTTTTCATAGTGCTAGTTCACTGAAACAATAGTTCAAGGACAGACATGTCGCACCATGCGAACATATTCTTCTAATTCCGAGTCAACCAATCTTTGCTCTACTCTTTAGTACTGAGTGCCTAGCAGAGAAGCAATAAATACCAATTTAATAGTCTTTGTTTTGGCCCGACCAGGGCTCGAATCCACGATCTACCGCACTTAAGGCGAGCACGCTAACCATTACGCCACGGAAGTGTTTGCAGTTGAAGATCGTTATAGGTGTAGATAAGTAAACGTTAGAGAATACCGAAGGGCAGTCAAAAATTGACAATCTAGAGAAAATGGCAACATAGGATACATAAGAAAAACAAATCAAAACACAGCACAATATGTGTCAGACAACCTTACACGCAAACACCGGAAATAAGACAGGAACCCCCTACAAACAACCGGAAGTAAAGACGAATCGAAGATAGTTTTTATGCGGAAATCGTAACGGACATCACAACACGGAACTCAGTATGTAGTATGTTGTATAGGTATGCGAGATTATGGGAACATACTGATCTTTCAAATAGAGAGGATATTTGACTGTTTTTATGAAGGATATTGCCAAGGTTAATGATATCAAGACCTTTGATGGCAAATGATAATTATATAAAGGAATGTTTATCTGTGTCAACAGGTTTGAAATGTCTGTCATGGCCAATATCCAAGACGATTGCTATCCAATGATCAACCAAGGATTACGGACTACATGACGTATTACAAACATATTTGCACTATTTATTGAGAATGCATCACTAACTTCCTACTCGTAAACAATATTCTATAAGTACCCCTACTCATAAGTAGATTATTATTTATGACTCTACTTTGTGTCATGTGTATTCCCCATTACGTAATAAAAGAATGCATTTTTTATGTCTTTAGAATATTATGTATCTCACTGCCTCATGAGAATGTAAATAGTGCCATCGATTAATCCGCACGATCTAATATACATGTATAAGATTTTATTATTTATCTGATTATATATATGAAAATGGAGATTCTGTTTGAATATATTTAGATTTTTTTTTCTATATAAATGTCAAGTTGATTAAATATACCATTAATGCGCAATAATTATATGATGTGATGTGCATGGTGTCAATGTGATAGATCATAGTTGTACATGTATGTAAAATATATGTTATTATCAAATTTATGTTCCTAGATCTGTTGGTGTTGATGGAAATAAATACCATTAAACATTAAACGATATTTAGACTTAGTGTGAATCTCGTTGATAATAGTTGTTAGAAACATTATTCCTTATAAAGTGGTGAATATAACCACATCACTTTTTTATATTATACTTTTTATAAATAAATGAATACCACATATGCAAAGTAAACGTTAGAGAAAACCAACGGCGCAATCAAGAATGAACAACACAGAGACACTGGCAACATAGGGTACACAAGACAAGGGATGAAGACAGACAAAACATACAAGTATACAATTGAACAGTCACTTCGCCAGAGTATTTCAGTGTCTTGTCTTGATATCCTAGAAAACATATGGTCATACAGAGGGGCGAAATGGGATCTTATTAAATGGTTTAACCCCGCCATGTTTGTACATGTACCATGCCAGGATTTAGATTTCCAAGATCTTATGTCGTGGTCTTTTTTGTATTCAGCGGGCGATGGTGAAATGTTGTTAATATTGGTGGAATTGTTGACGACCACTGTTTATCATTAGAATGTCCATAATAACAGTGAACATAATATTGCTGTAGACATAATTAAACGTCTCTATTGAATTATGAGAAAAAATGATTTTCTTTCAAATTCCATAAATAAAAACTTTGACATCGAATTTAGTGCGCGCCACGTGTTAGTGGAATAATCTTCATCAGGTACGCTCACAGCCGAGAGATTCGATAGTCAAATAATCTAAAAGTCTGTGGTAGCAATAAAACAAAAGTGTCTAAACAGGCCACCTGTGACTGAGCATATTAGTATGATAAATTATGAGTACTTCTCTGACTGTTCATTTATTTTTGACTCGCATGTTATAATTCTTGTTCGTGTTATCTCTCTTTATATTACTAGTGGGTCATATAACACATAGTTGTCGTTTTAAATATCCATTTTATACTCACTTGTGGGGAAGTGTTCGTTTCTGTACTGTTGCTGGTGGTTTCTTTAATTGGAGTAGTATCTTGCTATTTTCCCTGTGTTTCATTGTTTTTAAATTATTTGTCTTTCCAACCTTTCGACTTTGAACGTACCAGAAACGCGTTGTGCACACTAAATTTGATATCTACGTTTTAAATATATTCAGTATATTAAGTATATTTAACCAAAGATATTAAATTTTTTCCTTCAAATATGACATTAAAAAAAAAAAAAACAAAAAACATTTATATTTCAATTCTACACAGCAATAACATATTGTATAAAAAGACCCCCAACATTTTAACCAGTTGGATATATTTTTAATGACTCAAATTGTCTAGAAATATGACCTTTTTATTCAATTTGATTGACTGTTTGTTACTTAACGCCCTGTGATAATTATTTCATGCATAGGACGACTTTATTGAATACAATAGGTATACATATAGATATTGAATGGAAATGTGGGAAAAAAAAAAAATATATATATATTAACACGCAATCACACTTGTCATTTACTGCGAAAACAAAATGTGTTCTTATGGCAAGTTACTCTTTCACTATATGAAGGTGATTGATTGATTGAGTATTGTTTAACATCAAGTAATGTATGTCAGAAAGGTTGAGGTACCAAAGGAGTAACCAGAAGCTGAAAATCGGAGAAAGACAGACAATCCAAAGGTCTAAAACAAAAAGGTAAAACGATGATCTCAGAACTCATAGAGGGAGTTAGACGAATCTGTTTTATAGTTTACATTGACAGCATGAAATCTACTTCCTGAAATTGTAGATGAAACTTTTCTGCGATGTGTGTTTTAGCAAGAGTGAAAGGAACATCTGAAGCAAATTGTTTCTTGAGGAATTTTAGTTTGAGTCTCTGAGTTCTAATTTACTTTTTTTATTTTTCAGTTTGTTCAGTTGACTAGTCCAATTATTCGGGTAAAGATTTCCATAGGTATGCCATAACACTCCACTCAGAACTTGCCATTTGATAGTCGGTTGAGCAGTAGAGGAGCCTACTTTAGATGGTTATTCCACATCTTGACCTTTACGTGAGTAATAAAGTGCTAGTATGAAACAGGTGGAATCTAACTCTAGTATGAGCAGGTACAAAGCCTGTTGGTGTGACACCGTAGTGCCTCCTTTTCCAATCCTGTCCATCGTCTCCACCTGTATTTGTAGCAATCAAAAACATCTGTCCATATACCAATCTCAGTGCCCTAGCTCCACTGTGCCACATGTTTCATTGTTTGCCCCAATCATAATCCATTCCTTTCCTCATTCATTACTTATGACCTGGTTTGTAACAAGAGTAAGACAACGGGTGCCAATAATGGAATAGGAACTGCCTGCTCTTCCGGAGCATATGAGTTCACCCCCGGTTTTCGTTGCTCAATCTTTAGTTCACAGTGTAGTGTTTTATAGATCATTGTTTCTCCTTTTTCTTTTGGCCATCTTGCTCATCTTATACTTTGATCGCCTACCAAATTAATACTACATACTGTTCTTACATTGGGTTTTCTAAATTCATGAAGAAATCACATACCACCACTTCTCAAAAGTTTGTTTCATGTGGAACTTTCTCAACTGATTTAGAGTTTCTTCTGCCTCCAGCAGAAAAATATCTGTCCCAATTTCTGCACAAGCAGTGCCGGTGTCTACGGCTTCATGACTGAAAATCCCATTTCCGACTTTAGCCTCAGTCTTTGGATACTCACAATATCCATTATTATTGCTAGGGTCTTCAGAATAGTATATGTTCAAAATCTCGTCTATTTTGAGATGGGATGTCTCATAGGAGAGAAGTCGTTATCAGGGATTTGATCTCACGCTCATGAACATATCAAGCGCACGCTCACGAACATATCAAGCGCACACGCACGAACATATCAAGCACACACTCACGAATATATCAAGTAAAATCTGTTTCACAGTCAGTTAAAACAATGCCAGACAGCACAACAGTGATGGCTTAATTTTGATATCAATAGGCACTCACTATTGCCCGTTTATTTCTGTAGAAAATCTACTTCTTTGCTTTCATCTGCATGTACTCATTATTCAGTTTCGACATAATGCCCCATCAATGTGCTTTGTTCCAGTGAACACAGAATGAGAACTATAACAGTTTGTGCTCGACGCAGTCTACGATGATAACGTTTACATGTACGCATTGTTACCGATAATAACAAACAAGAGAAATATGTGTCACATGTTCCGGATTTAAATGCCTATGCGTTAGACGCTGTGTCAATCTCTTTGAAAAGGATATCCAAGTCCCTCCATTGTAATTTCCGGACATGATATTGAAGAAGATCACCGTAGAAAGACGTTTTTCTGCAGAAGCAGCCTCTGATAACTCGAAGTAAATTTGACAATCTAGAGAGGTTGCTTACGACGCGAAGTGGTCAATGTCCATATCCATGTGTAGTGAACAATAGATTGATGTTTTCGCAATTACTATTCAACAGTTAACATTTCTTTTCGTCTTTCTCTTCACCTTCAACAATAAAAGGGTTTATATCAGCTATTTATATGACTATATCTCTGTTAGGAAATCCATGATTGTCCCCAATATCATTTCTTTGCTGCATAGACATTTCAGTTTTGTTGTAAACTATTATTATATACTAAATACATTGATTAGTCCCTGGATAATTAATGATGGTTTCACAGGGTAACTTCAAAGGAGCTTGGACTTTGAAGATAGAATGTAACACGCATTGTTAAAAAAAGACATTTCAGTTATTGACAAAATCACAAAATAATATTGACTTCAGTGTATCTATTATAATTTACAAACAAAGTGTCCGAACAACGTGTTACTTTTTTTTTAACCTATAGCCAGAGTTAAATGTTAGTATCAGTATTATTATTTCCTTTAAAACAAGTGTTGCCTGAGGGCAAGTGTGGACACAGAAATGTGCTGTCCAAAAGGCAAGTGTGGATGTCAATATTTCATATTATTAACTTAAAAAAAAAAAAAAAAAAAAATTCATGAATTTTTTTTTTGTATTTAGTATATAATAATAGTTTACAACAAAACTGAAATGTCCTGGATTTTTTTTAATGAAAAACTAATCCTGGATTATTATTTTTGCTTAAAGTCCGGTCCTGTGTTTTTATTTCAAATTTTCATCATAGCCCCCCTCCCAAGGGATATACAATTGTATCATTAATAATAAATCAATAAAAAATTAATTCAGATTTTCTATTTGAAATAAATCTCATTTACAAATCCACTGATATTTGTTCAATTTTTAACGCTGATTTAAGCTTTAGTCGCAACAAATTTTTATTTTTCTCTTTAAACTGTCGAAACATAACATTTATTTAACTGTAAAATTCACAAATGCAATTCACTCCCCCCCCCCTCCTTTTTCCCTTTTTTCTAGTTTAAATCAATGATCAACAATATTCCAGAATCAAACAAATGAATAAACAATACATCGCTAAAATTACCTGTGGGTGTTTCTCCACTTCAACTCGTAAATTTACATAGAAATCGTGGATATTTCGTTATAAAACTTCACACATGGTTTTTTCTATCATATTTCTTGAAGACAAACATAACATTTTATTGCATTTATCAATATTTTATGAGTATCAACAGTTTTTTTTCATCACCGTTTCTGTTTCTCGATACGCCCGCCCGATTAGTATGAGACAAGTCACGTGACCCATGACCCACTTTAGCATGTTCCACCAGTTTATTCTAAATATGTCATTTAAATACATTGCTATATAGTGTTTGTGTTAACGGTTCCCAGTTTTGTAGCTTTTACATTAACAGAAGACAACTTTTTTGAGTAATTTCATCTTTTTACCCAGTATATAGTATTTTGAAATCTAGTACTTACATTAACTCAAGGCCTTTCCTGTCGGGAGGATGCTCTCCATAATATTTACAGAACATTTTAACACTATTTTAGGGTCTCGTGTGTAAATATGATTATTACTTGGGATATCTGTGCTCAGGTGGTTGTAATAGGAATGTAGAACACAATAATGATTCTTACTTGACGTTTTCCATGTTCAAGCTACACCAGCGATGGTAACTTTTAAGAACACCATTTGTGGGCATACAAATGGCAGTTACACTCCTTTCATAAATGGAAATTGTGTATTTTTTGGAATTACATGTACTATAGTATACTTTTCTACATGTTTACATTTGAATCGTTCTAAGATAAACATAATGTACTGGTGAATTTATCTGCTACATATCGTCAACCATGTTGATGTCAAGTTGTTGAAAGGCAAAAACGTACAAATATGTATCAACAAAAACAGGCAAAAAAGAATCCCTATATTGGGATATTAGTAAGTTGGTGATACACTCGTGTGTATAGATAGACCTAGTGACAGTATGCTAAACCGCAAAGCTATTCCATTTTCACATATCTATGTATCAGGGGGGTTTCGTGGTCGTTATCTTTTGGTAGTTGGATCTGCCTATCCAAACAGTGCCGTTCGATTCCCACACGTAGCGAGGTGTACGAGGATACAATTACATGTGACAAAGTTTGTCAGCGTAGAAATAATGACATAGATATCTAATTTAGTATGTGTAGGATTACATAGTGTCCACCGTGAAATATTGTCCTCTGTTACAATTGTTTTCAATGATAAAGTCTGAGGACGGAATAAAGCGCAGAGGTGACTTCTTTTGGTCTGTTGGGGATTTTTCATTTGAAAAAGATACAATTGGACACATTTTCACAAAACAATATTATGGCTCACATATGCACGACTCGTTTCTGTAATAACCTTCATCAGGTACACTCTAATTCAAACCATATATTTTTCTCCGAGTACTCCAATTTCCTTCCACCAATAAAATTCTCCGAGATATTGTGGAAAGTTGAGTTAAACAACAAATATGTCTTATACATCACAGTGCTTTGCCGTCTTGACGATTTGTTATTATATTCCACTACAAAAATCCATTGATTGTTTCTTGTATTAAATATCATAACTAAATGTAGGAAAAATTATTTGTTCATTTCAAAGGAAATGAAGCAATAATAAGAAATAATGTAATAATTACAACTTATATTTTGTAATATATGATTGACTAATTATTCTGATGATTCGTTAACCTTGACATATCTGTGTTGTCTTTGTTTTTAGTTTTATGTCCATACATGCTCCTGAAATTTATAGACGCTTCCAACATCACAATACTTCAAATGGATTTTTTTTTCAAAGCCATGTAGTTAAAATGTCATGATGATCGATTAATACTTGCATGCCTCATTTCTCTATTGGGAAGATGGACGTTGATTAGGTAATTTTTGTTATATCATCATCGCAGTGACATAAATCATGGCCGTATCTCTATTTAATAACTGATATTATTGTGCGTTACTTTCATTTGATACAAACAATTAATAAGCTGTCGATACACACATTTGTCATTTACTGCGGAGCTACTATTAAATGCAACTTCCGTGAATGTATCGTGCTGACTACGTACCTCAGGGAATTGTCATTAATCAAATAAGCCATCAGCTTCAATGAAATACACTGACAAGACAAATATGACAACATGTAATTTTCACTCCCTGTCAATCATGTAGTAAATGATATCCATCCGCAGGGAGTTCATATTGACTGATTGTCAGCGAAACAGATCTCAAAACGGTTAATAAACGGGAAGCATTGATAGACAAGCCGTCATTGGTATGAAGACAGAACTACTGAAACGACACTCAAGGGGAATAAACAAACGACAACCTGAAATAAACTTGACAGGTCGATATTTTCATTTCTGACATATTTGATGACAATTCTATTTTCACTTTAAGTAATATGACACAAGACAATACGCTAAGTGTCTGATTAATGAAAGGAAATTCCGTATTAGAATATGTCAGTTTTGATATGTTGTATGATTAAACGATGTATTCAAAATAAAACCATTCATTGATATTGACAAGAAATTAAAAAAAGCAAAACATTATTAAGTGATAACATTAGTGTTTAATAAGGTAGAAGACAAATTGTTAAAAATAGAACTACAAAACAATATTAAAATCTCTGATAGATGACAATATTAAATTATGTAAACAAATAATTTAAGACATTGTCATGTAATTTTTTTTTTAAAGAAGTTGTATTATAAAAGACATAGCTATGAAAAATAAATGCGAAAATGAAATACGAAAAAATGATGATTTGAACACGATACTAATATGTAGAGATTCCCAATGAAGGAACAAAGTGGACATCTCCTTCCTTTAATATTAAGATACCATTTCTGTTACAGAATCTGATCATTTGAGTGATTGTTGTTTAACACACAATGATATTCTTTCAGTTATATCATTGCAAGAACGAAATTATTTTCGATGATATGATGATGATGTCTTTTTGTATACTACACAAACTCGCTTAATTGGATTCTGATAGTGCTAGCTCAATCCACAGATAGACATGCGCTCCATTCTGATATATTATCCTGATTCAGAACCAACCAGTCTTTGGTCTTAGACCCGAATGTTGTGTGCTTAGCATGGAAGCAACACATACCACTTTATAGTCTTTTCTTTGACATGAACGGGGATTGAATCCACGATCCACCACCGCACACGAGTGAGTATGCTAATCATTATACCCCTAATGTAGTCTGTGAAGCATTTGGTTTGTACCTAAATCTCATGTAACTTCTGCGGCCTAGTTTGTTTTAAAGAAGTCTTTATAAGAGGGGGTATTCGTGTTGTGCTTGTTTATATTATCTATTATTATTGCCTAAGCTTTTATTTCATTAACATATATAAACTCACCAGTATATGTAATGACGTCTATCTGAAGGAGAAATCAAGAAAGGATAATCCAGACACTGACAAATTCACATTCAGATGTAGGAGATATATACTTAATATGGTAAAAGAAGAGTGAAAACGTTTACTGGATATCTTTGTTACTTGACATAGAAAACGAATTCTCGTATTCAAATATGAGAGACATTATAATGTTCAATTAAATATTAAATGAGTGAGTGAGTCAGTGATCGTTGTTTAACCACAAATGGAAAATTATTCAGCTATGAAATGTTGGTCCTTAATGAAGCCGGCTCATTTGAACCCACGATATACCACACTCGAGGCACGAACGTTAACTACTACATCATCTTGCTGGATTTGTTTAAAGAATAAATAGGAAATTGCAACAAGATACAATTTCATGTACCAAATGGCACTAATATATCATTTGAATAACGTATTTCTCCTCTATAGCTGTGCCCTTAGAAACAATATATTTAAGGATCAACATGATAAAATAGAACCTTAGTCATATTAAAAGTATTTTATCTCCACATCATATGACTACAAAGGCTATATTATGCTAGCGAATTCCCTTGGGAGGAGATTAAGAAGACCATATATATAAAGAAATAGCTATAATTATGCGAACGAAGAAATATTGGATTGAATGATCAAAAGACACTGACAAGTAGAACTATAAGATATGATATTCTCTATGGTAGTGGATTGACTATATTTATTTCTAATTATTAAGTGTACTTGTAGTCATTACAATATTTCCACCAAAACTTCTCTGTCAGAATCAACTTATTGTCCCCATGTAATAAATTAAATTCATTAGTTGTTATCCGGAAATCTGATAACCTTGGTAACATCTGTGTTTACTCACGTGACCCCGGTACAAACTCAGCAGTTTAGATAAGAATTCCATGCTTGTTACATAAAACAATTCCATCGATTACTGTGTATGTTTATCAATAATATGATTATGTTTTTTCACTTAATTAATATAAAATGCCAACAAAAAGATGTTCTTGGGGCAAGTGTAATAGTGACAGCAGATATACAGATAGGCCTCATATGCAAAATGTGCAATTTGTGCCATTTGCAAAACCTAAAAGAAAGAAAGAAAAATGTTTGAGATGGATAAAGCTCTGTGGAAGACCCCATCAACAACTGAATATTGACAATATTACAGAATGGAAATTTATCTGTACAAAGGTATGCATTACTTTATGATTATAAATAAATTTACTAATAATTAAATAAATAAATTTACTTATGATTTAATCAATATATTAACATAATAATATGTTTATTTCTAATTTTATTTTTGTAGAAAAAAATTCCTTTTAGTAAATATTATTATTTTTATAGAGTTTCTTTATTAAATATTTAAAAATAAATGAAATAACAAAGATATATATGTAAAATAAAATTACCACTGTCAATAAGACATTTATATAAAATATTACAGCACTTCAAAGATGAAAAATGGCCAACTGAGGAATATCCTGACCCTGAACCTGCAGATCCATTAGCTAAAGCCCAGCGACAGAAACCTATTAGAAAAGCCCCAACTAAAAGAGAACCACCTCCACCAAAGAGGAGAAAAATAAGAAAAACCGATGCAGCTGAAGCCTTACTGGAATTATCATCTTCTTTCATATCTCTGTCATCAGATATTACAACACATGAAGACTTAACTGAAGTTCCAGTATCTGAATACAACTCTGTGGACAATGACGATTCTCAATCTCAAGATGAGCAAAAATGTCAGCCTACAAATGATATTTGTGACACAGATACAAGATTTTGTTGTAAAAACTGTGGTACAGATTTATTTGAGGATAAAAAATTTCTTTGCTCCTTCAGTTTATGAATGAAGTTTTGTCTAGTGATGTCATTTGTATGAGATACACTGGAGTTCCTAATCGTTCCATGTTAAAGGGGATTTTTCAGTGGTTAAAGTTTTCTTTGATTTGCAATTACAACACCCCTTGCCCTTAAATACTGTTGTAAAACTTCGACAGAATTTGAAAAACAGTTTGTAGCCATTGCTTAATTGCTGTGTAATTAAAAACTATTTACTGCAATGATAAAATTTCTCTATATACAACATGTGTTAGTTAAGATACGAACTGCAGAGTTTGTACCAGGTCACGTGATAAAAACATCTGTGTTTACACAGAGATAATATTTCCGGAGTAGAACTGTGATAATATATACCTTAGAAAGAAAGGATATGGATGTAAATGACAGACTATCCAACTTTACACGTGAACACAAATTTAACACTGCAATTCTGCATTTCACAGTCACAGTAGGGTCTTTAATAAAGAGTAAAATTAATATTCTAAATGAGTCTGAAATGGTGCTACTCCCTGTTCATGAATATGGATTATACAAATATATTCTAGACAAAGGATATCCACTACATTATATGTATGTTAATAAATTTTAAGTTAAGCAGTACTGGTCAATAATTCTACCAACCAAACCTTCTGTATAGTGGTCATTTCCAAAAACCTAAAGACGACAACAGATGGTGCTATTGGTATTGGAATGTTACAGGATTGAACCGTTGAGCTTTCATTAATGTTCTCCTCCCTCAGGCATAGGTGACCTAAGACAATGTTGCCTATCTTAATTAGGCAACTTCTCGCTCCAACAAACTTAGTATTTTACTTTCCAATCTTTTGATTTTGAGTGTACCGTGATAAATGTTATTCCAGACACGCCTAGTGCGTAATAAATTATATATACATTGTATATACATGTATATATATTTTTATTTCAACCCCAAACTTGATACACTAGACTCGAATGGTCAAGCAAACAGAAATGATTGATTGATTTATTGTTGTTTTACGTCGTGTTAGCAGTATTGTAGCTATATTCATAACGAGAACAAACTTACAAGCAATAAATGTTGCAGGTAAATGTATATAATGGACAGTCTTGTAATTTTATCTTACAACCGACCCCTCAGCGACCACTCCTAGTAGGTAAAAGTATATAATGGACAGAGTCTTGTAATTTTATCTTACAACCGACCCCTCAGCGAGCACTCCTAGTAGGTAAAAGTATATAATGGACAGAGTCTTGTAATTTTATCTTACAACCGACCCCTCAGCGACCACTCCTAGTAGGTAAAAAGTATATAATGGACAGAGTCTTGTAATTTTATCTTACAACCGACCCCTCAGCGACCACTCCTAGTAGGTAAAAGTATATAATGGACGGAGTCTTGTAATTTTATCTTACAACCGACCCCTCAGCGACCACTCCTAGTAGGTAAAAGTATATAATGGACAGAGTCTTGTAATTTTATCTTATAACCGACCCCTCAGCGACCACTCCTAGTAGGTAAAAGTATATAATGGACAGAGTCTTGTAATTTTATCTTACAACCGACCCTCATCGACCACTCCTAGTAGGTAAAAGTATATAATGGACAGAGTCTTGTAATTTTATCTTACAATCGACCCCTCAGCGACCACTATAAAAGTGTTGTCTCTAGTAGCTGCTATAAGCTGTCTTTGTCTCTAGTAGCTGCTATAAGCTGTCTTTGTCTCTAGTAGCTGCTATAAGCTGTCTTTGTCTCTAGTAGC
>MJUT01063346.1:182949-200123 GCA_002080005.1 Gigantidas platifrons
CTGCTATAAGCTGTCTTTGTCTCTAGTAGCTGCTATAAGCTGTCTTTGTCTCTAGTAGCTGCTATAAGCTGTCTTTGTCTCTAGTAGCTGCTATAAGCTGTATTTTTGTTGTGTTTTGTGTTTTGTTTGTTCACCCCGGTTTTCAGTGGGGTTCGTGTTACTCGATCTTTAGTTTCCTGTGTAATGTTTTGTAGATCGTTGTTTGTCCTTTTTCTTTTGTTCCTGATATTGTCTGTACTTCAATTTACGGCTTCTAATTACCCGTTTGGTATCTTCAAACTTTTTTTTCTTACATGTAGCTGACAGTAAAATTCAAGTACAATTTATTTATTTATTTATTTATTTATTTATTCAAATTGCATATTACACCCATATGGGTCAAGCAATTACAATACAAAGGCATACAAACATATAAAAAAGAGAAAACAAAAATAAAAGCACACAAACATAATATACATGTAAATGTAGGAGAAATCTTTGACCGGCGTGGACCCTATCGTCTCAAGTTTAGTGATTGTTTTATGAATATACATTACATGAAAACAATACCAGGAATTATACATATAAAATATCACCGGGTTCTTCAGGTCATTTATCCCTTTATACATCAATCCTTACTATCATTCAAAATACTGAATATGGCATGTAGATAATTGCAATTCGTGTGCTTTCATATTCAACATAGCAAAGTGGGCACGTTTTTTTTATAACTCATTCGCTCCCAGAAGACAACGAGGAAACTGATATTTTACCAATAACGACAATGGGATGTAAATTATATTTTGTACCGCAGAAGAAAAACTAATATCAATGGACATTTGTTTTTCATTCGTTTTGACAATAACTCATTACCATGGTATTATTGTCTCATACACAGCTATACATCATCATACTTCATTAATGTTGCATTTTAATGTCAATTTTGTTTTTATTGTTTTCCATTTAATAGGAAAGTGGAGAAGTTATATGGAGGTTTATAGAAAATTTATGGGATTTTTGTCATTATATTGGCAGCTGATCGTGTTCAATAAAGGTAGAAACAAATGCTGTAAGTTTCCCGATGGAGAGAATATTCCAATACCAACAAACCGTTGATTACAAGCGTTGTTACTATACCAGACTAAAATCCTAGACTGAAACTTGATAGATATATACATTTAAATTACATTATTATTTGTCTAAGAGCTTGGTGGTGATAATATGAAATATAGATATATGAAGATTTCACATAGTCAATTTTTTATAGCAAGAACAGTGAATATCTCATGTACGACAGAAATAAAAATTCTTATAAATATCTCCGTCCTCTTCCAACTTCATTAAAGGATGGCTAGAAAGTGCTTCTTATTATTCAATTACTATTTACCATATATTTTACATTTATATCGCAGTTTTGAGACCAGAAGTCTGCCAACAGACTAGCAAAGAAATAAAGTGTCAAGATTCATGTCAAAAATTGTATAGGAGATAGCTCTAATGATCACGAGATTATTTTTCTAGCATTTATTTTTGAAGCAACCTTTTCCTACAGATAATTCCTTGTTATGCCTCATATGGCAGTGTACTGAATATAGTATGCATATTTCAGGTCATAGTATGCTAAAGAAATAATTGATAGAAGACAGAGTTTGTAAGAGATTGTTCACTAAATTGGATTTCTACGGTTTTATTAAGACAGGTTGGTTAAGTTGAGGTCATCACTTCGAAAGTTGTACGATCGTCACCATGACTTGGTTGACCGTTAGGGAATGTCTGTGTCACAAATGACCACGGAATACCCGAGTTCACCCCGGTTGTTAGTTGGGATCGGGATGCTAGACTGTGTAGTATTTTGTAGATTTTTGTTTGTCATTTTGTCCTTTCTCTTTTGGCCATTGTGTTGTCTGTCCTTCTTCGATTTACAGAATCTGATTATCCCTTTGATATCGTCAAACTTTTTTTCTAACACTGTTTTCGTAAAACGTTATCCTAGTGTTTATTTAAAAAGGGGCAATTAAGAATGGAAAAGCTAGAGACCATGGCAGCATTAGGAACAAGACATAAGACGAAGACAAAGAAAACAGAAAACACAACATAGAAATCTAAAAAGATGAGCAAGACAAACCCCACCAAAAACCGAGGGTAAACTCAGGTGCTCGTGAAAGGTAAGCAATTCCTGCTTCTTATAAGACACCCGCCATGTTACTCATAGTCAAGTCCGATGAAGGTTTTGTCGGCGATAGATAGAGGAAAGAAAAAAATCTACGTAAAAGAAAAAAAAATCGTTGCCATTTTAGAAATGTATATTTTGTAGAGGTCAACCAGTTCTCGATGGTGACCGTAGGATATTGGTAGAGATACCTTTAACCTGGGAATAACATAAACCTGTTTGGGTAGCTTTTGTGTCAGCAGCTGAACTTTATCCATAAAATCAATGTACTGGAAACACTCCCTAGAATGAGTTGTGAAATATAAACTCCATATGCTGGTATTGCTGGAATATTGCTACTGATGAAGGGGAAGTTGACTATTGAAAAAGTAAAGACATCACGTTTGTCGTAGAGTTTTGATTTTACTCTTCCTCCGTTGTCGATTTCAAGGTGAAGGTTAAAGTAAGAAGAATACCTCCGAGTGTCAATAGTATCCTTTACTTCGAGTTCATTTTGATAAATGAGATACACTAAATTACCGGCTCTAGAATTTGTCAGTGACAGAACATCACACATATGTATCGAAAACTGCAATTAAATGTTTGGGTTAATTTTCCATCTTTATACTTGAGAAACAATTGAAGGAAGTGTGCCTCACAAACGTGTAGAAACAAATCAGCGAGTGGTGGAGCACAATAAGTACTCTTGGAATACCGGTCGTGTGTTGAAACATTAGTCCATCAAACAGGACCCGTATGTTGTGATCAAACATTATTGATCTCGTCCTGTTTATATTTATTTTTAGATTTTGAATGACTTTTGACAAACACAAGAAATGCTTATCTCTACCAATAATAAGACATTGATCACTTTATTCTCCATTGTTCTATGAGAAACAACGGTGAATCAATTCTTAAAGTCTGTTTTTTTTATGACCAAACAGAATAGTGGTATAAAAGGAAAAAGAAATCAAATGGTTTAATGCTGTTGGAAAAAAGGAATGATATCTCTAGAACTTGAAGTCTCCATAAAGTCTGAGTTGTTTCTAGCCACTTCTAGAAAAGCTGGTGTCATGATATCACTCGATAAAAAAAATACATATTGTGTCATCGGCAATATGCATTCGCTGCACACATTACCCAACATGTTGCATTATCATCTTTCGTCATTCCAACGACGTTAGATTTTCGAAGTATCATCGATAACGTTTCTGATACACTAAGACTCTCACAACAGTATAATCAACACAGAATTAAAAACATATGATTACATTAGCTCTACTGAAGATGAATCTGATATGTAAGTATTATTGTGGCCTAATACCTAATAATATGTAAAACAAAGAGAAATACCACACGGTCGGAACAGTTCTAAAAGCTTATATACAAATCGTAGAAGCAGAGACAAAGTATATACCCCGAACACACAAATACATGACCGCCCACTTTGCAGTCTTGGTAGAACCACTTCAACAACAACAAAAGTGGCGGGTTAAGCTTGTATTTACTTTAATTCTTTATTTATTTCATGAGGATTACATACAGACAGAGGCTACTAGTAGCTCTCTTCAAATCAGCTGGTATTGCACCCCCATCCCCACCAAAAACCCTCCCTTTCCAGTGAACTATATGTCCAATGATCTAAATGTAAGTAATATGGAAGTTTGCGATAACGGTTAATTGTTCACTTTCAGATCACAACTGTTTAAAATTTTTTAAAACACAGATTCATGATCCCTGTCAAGTTCTAAATGACGTTATCTCTGTTTGTTTGTCATTTTTTGATTAATTCTTGTATTTTGTTATTTTGTGTAAATTCTCATGGTATGTTTTTTAGTCAGCTGGAAATGGACAAGAAAAATATATAAAATATATGCATTCTCGCTTTCACGAATAGCTGACAAATGCATTTTACATACGTTCATAACAGAAGTAAGCACGAGTGTCAGCAACAAAGAGGAAAACATGGCGTAAACCATTAATAATATCCTCCATTATTTATTTTCTTCTTCTGGTCATGTCATAGAATTGTATGAAAACAATTTGTCATTTTTACAAATGAGAAAAGAACTGGCTGTATTAATATGTTAAGACCACACGTGAAACCAGGGTGTAATGAATGGGTAGAGAGAAAAACACATAATAAACACGACTGGAACATAAAATATCTTTTGTTTTAAATTGAAGTTGTGAAGTAAACGTTAGAAAATACCTAAGATGCAATCAAAAATGGACAATCCAAAGAAACTGGCAACATATGGTACACAAGACGAAGAAAAACAAAACAAAAACACAACACAATATATTTTGGACACCACTATATACACAAACAAACACAAATAATGTAAATAAGACACGAACCCTCCTGCAAACAACTGGAGGTAAAGAAGAACTGAACATCGTTTTTTTCATAAATCGTAACGGACATCATAACACGGACCCAGGAACGTAAAGATACGTACAATATACATACGAGTGTTTGCAACATGTAATATTTAGTAGCATATGTTACATATTAAAAAATCAAAGTAAAAAGACTTAGATTTTCGTACCTATCCAAATCTCCATACTTTCCAGTTGCAGTCATAAGTCGTTGACCAGTCACTCTTTTCCAACTATTTCTTATATACATGTTGCTAAATATGTTCTCATCCTGAAAATAACTGAAATACATGTACTGCTAGCTGGAGTAAGCAATAATCATTCAATAATTAAAAAGAAAACAATCGACTATAAAAACTAACATGCTTTCTTCTTTTATGAGGAGGGTTGGACAAATCGGTCCACCGATTTTTGACTCCCACTGGAAAAGTATTGAGTCCTGGATATGGACGAAATGAATAGCTTTATGTAGCGACTAGCATACACCTACTCTTTCCTGGAATCCACAACTTAGATCTTTCACCTGCAGTGTGTGCAGCACTCCCAATATACGTCACCCATTATGATCTACGGTCAGGCTTTCGGTATCATAACATGACAACCCCATCAAAACTAAGGATGGCATCCCAATTCATCAACCATTCCAAATATCACCATTAACCAGTAAACAAATGAAAGTAACTTGTGTTAGTCCTTAGACTATACAGACATGATTGGTGTTTTAGTATATTCACAAATTCCCGATATGGTTGAGGTCGTGGTTTTGTACAAGTTCTTCTCGTTTAAAACACAATAAAGCACTCCTTCATTTATCAATTTAGATGATAAATATCTTAACAGAAGCATTATTAACATATGAATAATGACAGGATCATTAAGCAATAGAAACAACACGTCAAAATACAATATATACTGTACAATACAATACACATATGTATAATATCTAATGTTCAAACAATTGGAGTAGTGATAAAAAATATAAACATTAGAAGGGTCGTCGTGGTCATGATGTATTTGGATTTACAACTACCTGTGCAATCACTATCTATCACCACTAAAGTTATGGATTCGAATCCCGATCAAGGCGAAGTGTACTCGATACAACATTATCTGATAAAGATTGTCAGTGACTTGTGGCAGGTCGGTCATTTTCTGTAGGTACTCCGGTTTTCTCCACCTATAAAACTTACCGCCATGATAAAACTGAAGACCCCTGTCTGACTCCTAGTTTGTGTTGGTATTATTGTCCGATCTTTTGCTATATTTATTTGGTGTTGATTTATTTTTCACTGGTTTTATTATTTCTGTGGAGATTGTGCTTTGTTTTGCACTGCTCCCTTTAACTGATGTTTCCACACTTCCCTCTAGTAGGGACAGGATGAACATCTTTAGTCTGATATGGATGTATGCGCGATAAAAAAAAAATGAAAACTATTAACTTTTAAAATTTTAACATTTTATTATTACAAAGTACAAATGTTGTAAGCTTAAATTTTCTAAAATTACAGTGTGTAATTTCCTGTGTAGTAATAATTTTATTTTAGGGATATTCCTCATTCATTACTTTTCACCAGGTTTGTAACTAGAGAAACACGACTGGTACCACTAGTTGAGCAGGAACTCCTACCCGGGGATCTGAGTTCATCCCGGTTTATTAATGGGGTTCGTGGTACTCGATCTTTAGTTTTATATGTATGTTTTGTAGATCTTTAGTTTTATATGTATGTTTTGTAGATCTTTAGTTTTATATGTATGTTTTGTAGATCGTTGTTTGTCCTTTTTGCCTTTTTTTGGCCATTGTGTTGTTGTCTGTCCTTCTTCGATTTACGGATTCTGATTACCTCCCTTTGGGTATCTTCAAACTCTTCTTTGAAAATCAAGAAAAATAATCCATTTTATTTTTTTCCCACTGTTGCTAGTTTATGGTTTAGTGAAGAAAGAAAACAGAAAAGTTCAATATTTAAAGGTATCTACACCTTCATCTCTTAAACAGAGTTGTCGTTCTTTACGTTCCTTTATATTAACTATTGTCAACTTTTATAACAGGATTTTGGTAATACTAAAACTTAATTCATCTAAACAAATTACTTAGTGCAGTCTCCCGAGTTTAACTTTCAAACATTTATTTATTTGTCTTACACTTGTTATCATGGATTTTAATAATTTTCAGATTGTTTTAACAGACTCTTTCCCTACAGTGTGCAAATTAATATTAGTGGTGTTCTAAACCATCCATAGTCGGAACAGAATAACATTCGGACTTCATAAATATCCTTTCTGATTAATGCAGTTTTTATTGCGATATTTTTGTGCAAACATTTGAACTATTTGAGACATGGACTATCAGGACATACAACTCTGCACAAAATATTGAATACATCATATCAATCATGCCCAAGAGATTGGCTACATCAATGTTTGTAATTCAAATATTTTGTTTTCTATTTGTCCATCAGCACTTCTTTTTATGACAACATCAATTTTTTTTTTATAATCTATCACAAGTCTGAATGTGTAAAAATAGTAATCAAAATGGTTATAAAACGGAATAAATGGCAAAACAAAACGTTGCCTTATCATGTATTGATTAATCGATTAATTTGCACCACAATTTGCAGAAGTGATAACAACTGTTGTTTCTTAACTTCTAATTATCAGCTTTACAAGACAGCTTACACACATAAATCAAAGAAAGACACACTAAAACACCCACGTTCGTCTCATTTTTTAAATATATAACAAATTTGTTTCGTGTAAATTAGGCGTTACAGCCTATCATTATCGTGTATTGTAACCACCCCCTGTTTCACATTTACTGACCAGATTGTAATAAATCGTTGTAGTAATGACAATGGTTAGTGATGTAGTAGTCACTGTCCTGTAATTATCTGTCAGTGATGTCACTTGACACACCCATTGATGATTTGAATGTCAGTCAAAAGTGAAACACAATATGCCTCCTTTGTGGTTTATTTCTTGATAAAGCAGCTCACATACATTTTATGAACAACACATTTCATGGCGTTATCTATTGCTATGACAACAAATCAATTTGATTAGATTTTAAATTTTATTTAAAAAAAAATTATATATGGACTCTGCAATAGCAATGGGGAAATGCCAAATCTGTGATGCAAGATTTCAATTTAGATGATTATTTCATCAGAATAATATAAACTCAATCAATCGGAAGCCACATATGATTTTTTTTCTAAATATACATGATGTGAAAGCTAATATTATAGATGTTGTGTCATATGAAAATGTGTTAACTTTCCTAAAATACCACATTTTGCATATATTTTTCTTCGTACTGTACATACATCCCGTATTAATTTACTTTCATATGCTGGTAATGTATAATATATCATACTGCCGTCTTGTGAAAGTCGCCTCGTCAATCTATGGGCCAACAGTTGTCAGGTCATTTTCACATAAATTGTAAGTTAATCAATCTAAAACCTTTTGAAAGTCATAGTTTAACAAATATTACACCGTATATTACTCCTAATCAATAGAGATAAGAGATCATAAATCTATTGTAGAAAGGTTTTTAGATACGATGAATTATTGCCGTGAAAACCGATTCTTCTGACTTTGAAAGCCGTATCACATTTGTTATCTAAATATTTGACGTAATTGAATTTGTCTGGATTGGATAAAACAACAATGTTTTTCAAACAATTTTAACCATATCACAAATTATTTTATCGAACGAAATACCTCGAATACTTCTCAAAAGACTATCAAAAAACTATTACCCTCTAAAAAATCCAAGCAAATTGCAAACAACAAAAAACTGACAAAAAAAAAATAAATATAAAAAACAACGACAAATAAACAAAAACAAAACAAAAACAAACAAACAAAAAATACCCCCCTCCCCCACAGTATACATGGATATCATTGTGTTGCAAGCTGAACAGTGTTGGAAAATGAATTAAGGTTATAGTCTGAAAAAAAATATCATGGCTGAAGATAAAAGTGAAATAGGGGCAGTACACAAAATGTCTATGCGAACAAAACATCACTAGAGTTTCTAACATCGTTATTTTGATATGTTGATATGCATTAACAAAGTCGAGCCGCCTCGAACTGACTCAAAAATATTCCATAAAAATTTAACTGAAATAAAATTAATAAAAATACGACATTGTCGGAAGGAATTGGAATAAATAATAAGATGGTATGCCACAAAATATTGAATGCATATTACGATATACCTATATATGATCAAGAAAGTGTAACAATAACATGCCATGATACATAATACCTAGTTGTATTTGTAACAGCACCTAGTAATCCAACATAATACCTATTGGCTCTGTCTCTCCAGTTTCAAGTCAGTTTAAACGGTCGGAAATGAAAACTACAAGCAACATTGCGTCAAACTGAAGTGCATCTGAGAGAATTTTGTGCAATCTAAATTCCACATATCCTTCATTCGAGAACGTTTTAAATGTACGGGTTTCATTCGTGCGTCATAGAATATTTTAATTTGGATTTTGCGGTCATTGTTTATACCGGAAGTGTAACATGCATGCATTTGGTCTTGTGTCCCCGGAATTCTTATTAACATCAAATAAACATTAATTATTGGCAACGATGTAAGACATTGTCATACTTTTAAGATTTTGCCCTGAAGAATGCCCTCTCCAGGACCAAGTTTTAGGAGGTATGGTTGCCATGGCAACGGATCATAATTTTTGAAATTTTATTTTCTTAAGTTGTTAAACTTGGTCAGATAAGTGATCTGATAATATAACACCAACATCTGAAGACATGCATTTCCAGCCCACTGTATAGCTATTGAAGTCCTTACAGAGAATGGGTATTAATTTACAAAAAAAAACTCAGTTATTCCTAAACATAAAAAAGCTTTTGAAAATGTAGATGTAAAATTAATTTTTAAAAGGTAAACAACTCGGCGTATGGAACACCTGATGGAATTTCCAAGTCTACTTGATGTGGATTCTGAAAAAGATCTATTAGAGTACTCCTCATGCAAAAATATTAAAACGCTTGACGTCTTTACCCACTACACATTTTTAAATGTCAGATAGCATATCTGAGATAGATATTTGGAATCTTTAATAATTGCATTTACATCTGATTCTTAATATCAGATTGCGTTTGTGTTTTTAACAAGTTCAATACAAGTTATCAATTTTACAGGAGACATAAAATAGCTACAAATGGGGGAAGTATTTTATTTTCCTGGGAAACCAAACTCCCTTTTGTCAACGTCCTTGGGAACAAATGCATGTTGGCAATAGTGGGCTGCTTAAAAATGTAATAAAATCGTCAAATAAAATTCAAATATCCATTGAATCGTGTTATAAAGTTGGCATGTTATTTCATTAGAATGTAAATTATTACCAGGTTAATACTTCTGTCAGGTAAAGAGGTCCTGCTGTCTAATAAAATTATGACTTTCCACAAAAATCTACTTGGCAAACAAAGAATACTCGACAATGATTTAAAACCTCGTTTAATTTAACAATAATCTCGACAGTATCAAATTGAAAATGCCGCTAGATTGATTTATGTTTCTAACATTACTTTATATTGTATTGCACATCCTATTTACTCTACAGTAAATCACGATTAACATAGGAAATGCACTTCGATAGTGAACTGAGTAATGCACAGAACAAAAACAGATTTTCCTTCTTATCTAAGAAACGTTGTTTTAACTGAATTTATTGTTTCATAAATTTAAAACCGAATCAAAGTTGTGACAGCTTAAGTTAACTTGTTGACGTCAATCATTCAACAAGAGGAAAATGGGGAATATATAAACATCACATAAATGTTTGATGGTAAAGAGGAATCAACAGCAATGATATAACATAAAACCAATGTTTTATTTAGCCAGCCCATACAAGGAAGCAACAGCAGTGATATAGCATTAATCCAATGTTTTTTTTTGTCCAGCCCATGCATGGTAAAGAGGAATCAACAGCAATGATATAACATAAACCACTGTTTTATTTATCCAGTCCGTACATGGTACAGAGGAATCAACAGCAGTGATATAACAATAAGCGACTTGTTTTATGTGGCCAAGCCCATACAAGGAAGCAACAGCAGTGATATTACATTAATCCACTGTTTTTTTTTGTCCAGCCCATTATACCAAAGAGGAATCAACAGCAGTGATATAACATTAATCCACTGTTTTTTTTATCCAGCCCATGCATAGTAAAGAGGAATCAACAGCAGTCATATAACATTAATCCACTGTTTTATTTGGCCAGCCCGTACATGGCAAAGAGGAATCAACAGCAGTGATATAACACAAAACCACTATTTTATTTGTCCAGACCATACATGGTGAAAAGAAATCAACATCAGAACCACAGTGTTATATGTCCAACCCATAATTGTAAAGATAAATCAGTTGGAGCGACAATGACTGTTCTACTTGTCCTGCTAATAAATGGTATAGAGAAATCAGTTGGAGCGACAATGACTGTTTTACTTGTTCTGCTAATACATGGTATAGAGAAATCAGTTGGAGAAACACAACTTAAATCTACTGCTTTAGTCGTCCAGCCTACATATGGTAAAGAGGGAACGAACAAGGAGTAATTGGACGCAGAGTTACTCCTTTAGTTGTCCTGCCTACATACGGTAAAGAGGGGACGAGCAAGGAGTAATTGGACGCAAAGTTACTGCTTTAGTTGTCCAGCCTACATATGGTAAAGAGGGAACGAACAAGGAGTAATTGGACGCAAAGTTACTGCTTTAGTCGTCCCGCCTTCATATGGTAAAGAGGGAACGAACAAGGAGTAATTGGACGCAAAGTTACTGCTTTAGTTGTTCAGCCTACATATGGCAAAGAGGGAACGAACAAGGAGTATAATTGGATGCAAAGTTACTGCTTTAGTTGTCCAGCCTACATATGGTAAAGAGGGAATGAACAAGGAGTAATTGGACGCTAAGTTACGGCTTTAGTCGTCCAGCCTACATATGGTAGAGAGGGAACGAACAAGGAGTAATTGGACGCTAAGTTACGGCTTTAGTCGTTCAGCCTACATATGGTAAAGAGGGAACGAACAAGGAGTAATTGGATACTAAGTTACTGCTTTAGTTGTCCAGCCTACATATGGTAAAGAGGGAACGAACAAGGAGTATAATTGGATGCAAAGTTACTGCTTTAGTTGTCCTGCCTATATATGGTAAAGAGGGAACGAACAAGGAATATAATTGGACGCAAAGTTACTGCTTTAGTTGTCCAGCCTACATATGGTAAAGAGGGAATGAACAAGGAGTATAATTGGACGCAAAGTTACTGCTTTAGTTGTCCTGCCTACATATGGTAAAGAGGGAACGAACAAGGAGTATAATTGGACGCAAAGTTACTGCTTTAGTTGTCCAGCCCGTATGTGGTAAAGATGAACTATTAGGTGAAATAGAATACTAAGCAACTGCTTTATTTGTCCATCCCACATGTGGTAAAGAGGTAACAACAGGAAAAATACGACGCAAAAATGAGCCAATTAGTAGAAAAATTGCTGATATTACAGAATAATCATAAAAATGAGATTAGATCAGCACTAAATCTAGCAATGGGCGTAAAATACGTGTAATAGCAAAACTAGGAACTAGATACAGAAACGGAAACAAGAAAATAAATCTATGAGACCATTCCTTCCACCTTTAGTATGATTTCTCAGAGAAAGAACACACACTTATATTTAGATATCATATAATTTATGCTTAATGATATCTATGAAGAAGAAGAAAAAAAACGACTCTTACATATTTTACTGCTGGTATCAAATGTATTGAACACAAAAAAAGACTTATTAGGAAGACGGATGATTCAGCTCATAAATTAGTAAGAGTGGTAATCAAATTTGAATTTTATCGACATCCACCTAACATCATAGCATGATTTAAATCAAATTGCCTTCGTTGTATGTCGTGATTTATCTAATATGATTATGCAGCTTCTGCAATAAATCTCTTTCTTTCCTTTAAATCGTGGCTTTTTCCCAGATATATTGCCCAAGCACTGATCTTCTGACAAAAGATAGGAAATCAATGCTATAATTTCAGTTTCATCTCGGAGAAATAAATGACGATCTGACATATAGAAGTAATAAATATGGGTGAATTATCTCGGTTTTGACCTGATAGAGTTAAGATGAACAGGAGAGTAGGATATACTGTCAATACTCTGCAATATATCATTGTTTTCCATCAATCTGTATTCACTGGCAAGGAAATGAAATCAGCTTCTGAAATTTCCACTATAAAAGAAATATTATTTATGAGTAGCAGTTCTAAAGTGCGTCTTTTACAGACCAGGGTTCAATTAAACAAGATAGATGAACGTTGTAATAGTGATAGGGTACCATGACAGCTGCAACATAAGTTACCCGAACCCCTATGTGTTGAAACGTGTATTTATTTCAGATCTAATTGGGATCATGATTAAAGACATGATATTTAATATCACTCTCCCTAACGTTAAAAATTTAATTACGTCTCTGTATCTTGCTGCATCATTAATTTTCCACCAACAAAAAGGTTGATTCATACTAATGGTGGAAAGTCCAGGTATATTATAAATACCAAAGACGTGGTTCGTGAGAGAGAATAAAAGAGTGAAAATATTTGTTCCACAGAACGAGTCCTTCTTTTTTTGTAATTAAAGCAATATAAAGGTTTGCTCCCCATTTGGTTGATTTGCTCCCAAGCTAGGAACCCTGTGTATAAATACAAAAAAAAAGAAAAAAAAAAGTGTACATTGGATACATTGTAAAATATAAAATTTATTTGTACGAGATGTAGAGATCGAACGAAAAGTGGAGATTCTGGTGAGAAATTTTGTTTCCTGTTTAGAGGACAGTACAAAGAAAAAGTTTATACCTCCTCAAAAGGTACGTATATTGTGTTTATACTTCAATGTCGTATATGCTAAATTTAAACACAAAAAAGGCATGTGACATTACGGTTGAATTTCATGTTGTGTGTCTGCATCGTGGTTTGGTTTGGTTTGATTTTATGATGTTTAACGCCACTTTCAACAATATTTCAGTTATATCGTGGAGGTCAGTTTTATTGGTGGAGGAAATCGGAGTACCAAGAGAAAACCACCGACTTGCCGCAAGTCACTGACAAACTTTATCACATAATGTTGTACTGTGCACCTCGACCTGAGCGGGATTCGAGTTCACATCAGTGGTGATAGGCACCAATTGCAAAGGTAGTTGGATTTTCAACTACCAGACGATCACGGCCACGACGGACTACATCACAGTCCATGCTTGACCAGTGTCTGTCGCTCTTCGCTCTTCCTAATACGCAAGGTACCAGGAGACTTTATATGTCTTATAGAGACAAAAAGCAAGTACTTTAAACATATTTTATTGTTCAATAAGAAAAAATTGGATAGGACACAAGTTTCACAACTTAGAAACGTCTTCTCCAATACATACATGAATTAATACAAAATGAACTTATATAATATTATATACATATTTCATATTAAGTGGGAAAAAAAACAAACTAAAACTAAAAATATTGAGCGTCATGCGAGTGGATTATCCAAGCTAAAGTACACTTAATCGAACACACCCTTCATAGTACAAATCAATGGCAGAAAGGCAGAAATAGAGGGTGCAATTTCGTGTACAATGGAATTTAGAAGAGTTTGTATATATATGTAGCAATAAATATTTGCTTAGACAGTCTCTTCATCTGATTGACGGTGGCTATTTTGTAAACCTATGTTCACAATATATATGAAGTCCTGTTTTAACTGCCGAAAGAGGTCAACAGCGAATTTTGGAAAGGCGATTTGTTGAGAATCAAGATGAACCTATACAATATCAAATTTATTGAATGAGCTCGAAATAAAATTCCGTTGTTAATAAAGGCGGTAGGTGGGACTTCACAATTTGTTGACATTGGAATGACAATATCTAAAAGTTCTGTTTTCTTCTATATTAGGTAACCATTACACTTACAACAAGAAACAGAGTGAAAACAACAAATGTTTCTGAAATAGTTCCTAATTTTTGACATCAAATATACCTGTATTGAATACAGCAGATACGTATTTCGATGTTGGCATTTAAAGATACGGAAAGCTGAGAAATGCCAAATATTAATTATATCTCTTTTGAAAAAAACACATCTTTCATTCGTTCTTTTTCTGTTCTTTTTCTTTCTTGATGTTCTTAAAATGTCTTTTTTTCCCTGTATGATAAAAACAATTATAAATTTGACACTATACATAATAAAATATGTTAATTTTCTAGGAATAGTGCTGCAAATCGTTTGCATTTGACTATAAATACAAATAGTTAACGAGAAACAAACGATCCTTTAAAACGAGTGATTAACTAATCATTCATGGCAACAATTTGAATTATTTCCATATGTACGTAGAACATGAAAACAAGTTCTTCATTATTTCTAGAATCTCTCTTCTTCTATGCCTATTATAGTGATTATTGGATTTATAATATTTGTCTGATATGTCGGTTATAGATCGATGTTTGACCATGTGATTTACTGAGTAAGTCCCTATCATATACACAGAATATTTTATCCTTGTATAACCTAGAAATAAACATCAAGTGAATCATTTACTAATATCAATATCAATCTAACACGCCCTAACGTTTACTGCACTCATTAAGAGTATTAATATTGTTATCATCAAGTCTTAACAGTTCATGAACATGTTGATGAATGTTTTCATACTTTATTCCCACAAAAGAACGCCCTTTCCTCATTCATGACTTATCACCGGGTTTGAAACTAGATTAACACGACGAATGTCAATAGTGGAACAGGAACTACTTACCTTCCGGAGCACCTGAGTTCACCCCTGTTTTTATTTAGTGGGGTTCGTGTTACTCGATCTTTAGTTTTATATGTATGTTTTGTAGATCGTTGTTTGTCCTTTTGTACCTTTTTAGGGTCATTTTGTGTTGTCTGTTCTTCTTTGATATACAGATTTTGATTACCCCTTTGGTATCTTCAAACTCTTCTGTGTTGTTCATCACTGATATAATAATTCACCCAAAAATAAAACAGTAGAAGTGTCCATCAAAACGAAATTAACCAATCAATTCATTAACACGCTTTCATCAGTGACATCAAACAAATCCAATGCAATCTACAAAATGTTACACTTGTAGCATGAAACGAAACTAATACGACCAATTAATTTACAAATCTCCCACCAATAATATGAAATTAAATGAAAACAATCAATACATCTATTGCAAGGATTTAGAAAGGTCAAATACATCTCAAATGCAAACCCACGTATTTAAAATTTACCAGCTATTGCTAAAACGGAACTAACACTATAAATCAAACGAAAGACAAATTTTGAAAATATGCACACAATAACGATAGAATACTTTGCACTTTTTAAAAAGACAAATTTCACTCAACCGTGTAAAACGTTACGGAACATCTGGTAAATGTTCCCTATTTTATGGTGGTTGGTGCTCTGCGAGCTTTGATGATCTGTTTTATTTTTGTATGTACTGTTTTTTTTTATTTATTTATTTAAGGCTCAATCATGCAGCATGAATATCAAATTGCATGATATATATTTGTTTAAATATTGTTTTACAATTCGGGAAAATGGAAGATGAACTTTATTTGTTATTCGAATGCTTACTGTGCAATTGGTATGTTCTATGGGAACTAAATTGTAATGTAAAAGTTTATAGTAGGTTTCGTGTTGCTCAATCTTTAGCTTTCTGTGTACTGCTTTGTAGATTATTGTTTGTCCTTTTGTCCTTTTTCCTTTGACCATTGAGGGCCCGGGTGGCTCAATGAGTTAGGTAATTGGATTACATAACAACTCATACAAGCCTATCACCAATACGGCGTGGGTTCGCGCCCGGCTTTCTAAATTACAAAATGGTGCACTCGAAAAGGTGCACTCGACTCGCAGCCGCAAGTTATAAAGTTTACAAGTCACTTGCCCATGGTCGGTGGTTCTCTCCGTGTACTCCGGCTTCTTCCACCACTAAATCTGGTCGCCATGATATAGCTGAAATATTGATGAAAGTTGCGCTAAACACCAAACATCAAATCAAATCAATCCATTGGCCATTGTGTTGACTGTCGACTTATGGTCCATACCATTCCTTTGGCCATTGTGTTGTCTGTCGACTTCTGGTACTTACCCTTCCTTTGGCCATTGTGTTGTCTGTCGACTTCTGGTCCTTACCCTTCCTGTGGGCATTGTGTTGTCTGTCGACATATGATCCGTACCCTTCCGTTAGCCATTGTGTTGTTTGTCGACTTCTGGTCCTTACCCTTCCTGTGGCCATTGTGTTGTCTGTCGACTTCTGGTCCTTACCCTTCCTTTGGGCATTGTGTTGTCTGTCGACTTCTGGTCCTTACTCGTTCGTTGGCCATTGTGTTGTCTGTCGACTTCTGGTCCTTACCCTTCCTTTGGAAATTGTGCTGTTTGTCGACTTCTTGTCCTTACCCTTCCTTTGGCCACTGTGCTGTCTGTCGATTTCTGGTCCTTGTCCTTCCTTTGGCCATTGTGCTGTCTGTCGACTTCTGGTACTTACCCTTCCTTTGACCATTGTGTTGTCTGTCGACTTATGGTCCTTACCATTCCTGTGGCCATTGTGTTGTCTGTCGACTTATGGTCCTTACCCTTCCT
>MJUT01063346.1:226113-236424 GCA_002080005.1 Gigantidas platifrons
TAGAAATGTTACTCATCATAAAATGAACATATTAATATTGCGATAAAGCATAAATTTGTTCTAAAGCATTGTGTAGTTGTAGTATAATGCAATTTAAATTGGTAATATGAAAGGAATCAAACAGATGTTTTACAGGATGTTTCCAATACTTTGTTCATACGCAAAAGTTTTATATTTTGGTGCATTTTTCTATAGAGAGTTATACCCATTGAATACCGAACTTATTCCAAATTATAAATGGTATGAAAAGATAACGTCAACATAAAATGGTTGACGAAGTGAGGTCAAGATCATTCAAAAGCAAAGAAATGTCTTCCTTGATATGGTATGTGTCACTGGCTATGCCAAAAATGTAGAAAGACGGTGGGGGAGGGGGTCAGTTTTGTTTTATATCATGTTTTAATGACTTTTTAGCACATTTAGTAAATACTACTTTAACAAATACTGGCAAATATGAAATATATTTTGTTCAAACTGTGGGGGGTTTTGAAAGAGCACATCTTCTCGAAAATAAATTACTTAGCCTGGTATTCATTTAAATATATATACATCAGTTGATAAATATATCAAGCCTGTTTCGTTACATATGGCCATACATCAAATTGTCGTGTAAGACATATTGGTGTAATACACTAATTGGTTGCTAATAAAGTTCTATGATGCTGCATCAATCAAATGAACACTATATATAGCTAATAAATAAACAGAAAAACTGAAGTTTTGGCATGTTGAGTGTTATAAATGATAAGTTTCTCCATTATTTTTGTAGCCATCTTGTCTTTCTAACACATGTACAATAATGATTTATCTATGCTAAATGTAAGAAACAAATATATTGAACATTCGTCTGTCTATGAAATGTAATAATTTTAAGAAAAAACAACATTGCAGTACTTTTATGTTATTCTAAAACCCGGAATGGTGGCTACATATGATCTCTTATTACCAATCATTCACACCACACATAGTGAGGTAACATATAGGGCAGCTCATTTTAGATCCTATAGTGGGCATCACCTATAAAATTAGAATTACTACAATAAAAAACAGGTGTTAACCTATTTGACCATACATAATGTCATTTACCTAATCTGTGGCTGTTGAAAGTGTAAGATATTATTTGTGATTCCAGAATGTTTTCGGGATTTTATGTAGTTTTAGTTAGCTTAATATATTTCCTCTTCCGTTTATGTTTTTGTAAGATTTGCATATTAAATAAGGTATTCCATCTAAATCTGTTTAATTATGTGTCATCACTTAACGACGAAGAGCAAATATATCACAATAAATACCCAAATAAATTATAGAAGAAATACACATATAAAACGAGACAAGTACTGCAAAGAAAAGATTACATGACTTTATCTGATGCTCTTTGCAGATTGGTCTATTAAAAAAATGTCACAAGTTAATTGACATTGGTGTTATTTTATTATTGCCCTTGTATATCTAGTCTGGTATTGGTTTCAGTTGTGAAACACAACATGTTTCACCATGTTTCACCATGCAGAAAACCTATATAATTTGAGTCAAATATGTGAATTATCAACTCAACTGTCAATTAATTAATAAAACGAAAGTAATATATCTTCAAATCATTCAGTGATGAATCACTAGGGGGTCAATAGTGGTCAATTTTCAGTAACACTTATAGAAAGATGCCATCCTTGGAGCGCCAGAAATTGATCCTGTTTGACAGGTCGTTGCTTCATTCATATTAATTTGTCCACATTGGAATATTTGGGACCTGGATGATTTGGTCTCTTAATCTATGTTGTTGTGCAAAGCAACACAGGTGATCTACGATTACTTATATGTTGTGAAAATTCCATTATTTTTATTATAAAAACACACACACACACACCAACACATGCACGAACGCATGCACACACACAATGATTGTTTTGATATTGCAATACAACACAATATATACATAATGCTAGACAATGTATTCTTTTCACCATTTACTAATTTTGACCAAACAAATATAATTCTAGATTTCACCTAAACAGACATTGGATAAAACCCAGCTCACCATAAATCATACAATCTGGTGTTCATTTTAATTTATAAAATTTGAGATGGTCGCGTTCGATAATATATACATTTGTAAAGCCCCATATTTCACATCCATATAATAAAATTTGTTTTACAATTTTGTCAAAGAAGGATCACATTGCATTTAACTGATCGATTATAGAGGCGACACGTTTTTTTTCTTTATAATAAAACTTCAAGATCAAATTTGACAATGGAATTTATCGTCTCTTTATGGTCTAAAACAGAAGACATACACTTTCCAAAGTGTCTGAAAATGAAGGATTTAAAGGGTCCCATTTAAAATAAAATAACTTTATCCATTTTTCTTGCATACTTCTCATAATACATGTCATTTACTTACTCTAATATACTAATAGTATCTATTTAGGGTGAATTATGGTGAAATTTCTTTTGTCATATATCTGATACTAGATATTTCCTTACCAACCTTAAGGAATACCTCAGAACAAGTTCCATAAATATATTTTCTGAAGATTAATAAAAGAACATAAAAATTTAACAGGTTATTGTTAGTATTGTTCCTTCTTGTCAAAATTATGCAGGGTTTAATTTCTAAACTACCTCTCATTTCCTTGTCATTATCATATCTTATACATTACCTAAGAAAAATTTGAAGATACCAAAGTAATAATCAGAAGCCGTAAATCGAAGGACAGAAACTACAATGGACAAAAGAAAAAAAGACAAAACGACAAACAATGTTTAAAAACCAATTATTTATTCCTAATGCCGTCATTACTGTTGTTATCAACATTTTGCTTTGTTTGTTTCTTCACGAAAAACATTATAGCAAATTAGTTGTTTTAAAAGACATACCCCATGAATTTGTAACGTCATCAAAATATTTTGAATATTACACATGTACTTTACAAATGGGCTCAAATGACAGACATATTGATAACTGATAAAGTTATTGATTTACTAACTTTGTCAAATAATTAATGATGAACATGATAGCTGTCGTGTTAAAACGTTTAGAAATTAAAAATGTATTAAAATATACTTGAACCCTTTTGTTTTACTCCTATACAGTGGTCGTATTTCTTCTGAGACAAAACCGTGTGGTCAACCATCAGGAGATAAACCCCTCCAGGGGAGTTATAATGTATATTTATCTCTCTACCGGTTAGCTCGTCAAATTCATACAAGTCATTATCTAACTGTCAAATATATCATTTTAACACAAGACAAGAGGACAGACAAGCATAAATAACTTGATTTTAATCAGATAAAATCACTCATAAAATACCACATACACAATAGGATAAGATATTCAAACTTCGGTAGATCAACCAAGTCATGTGATCTGTCAGCAAGGTGTTGTTCCCATTGTCTTCCGGTTACCACATATCAATGTTGCCTCGCTTTGATCTGCGATCCGAAGGCGAGGTCATCAGTATGTTGTACAACTACATTGACGACTGTGCATATTCATAAAGAAGTCCAAACTATGTTAATAATATAAATGTAGCTGTGATTACAGTAGGAATTTAAAATGTTTTTTAAAAGCTTTGAATAACGTAAAATGAGTTAACATGTTAATCAAATGCTTAATCTTTACAACTGCTTTCTTTTATAATATTTAATGAGCCTACATTACCTAAAATGACGAATACCAGATATTGCAATTATAACAAAAATCTTTTATATTTTTTCTACTTTATTGATAATGACTATTTATTGACAAAAATGACTTATTGACGTTGTTACTATAATTATTCAGTTTTTTCTTCAATATTTGTAGCTTGATGTCGTCAATATTGTTTATTTTCTTTCTTTTTTCGATTTAAGTTTTTTTTTTTCATTTGATTGAGTGATTTAATATGTAGCGTCAATTATTGTGATTTATTAACAATGCAATCTGGAAATAAGACGACATCAGAATACCAAAAAGGTTACGAGTAAAGACAGACATCTCAATCTCGATCACATAATAATAAATGAGAAGGGGCTACATAAACAGCAAAATCAATCTGGAAGCAAACGTTTGCAGATTATCAAGGACATAGATTAATACTAAACAGCTCAATCTGGATGACACTAAAGGTCATGTGATAATATAAAACAATTCAATATATAATAGACCAAGCTTAAGGAAGGGTAAAAATTACAGAATAAGCAAACAACAATAAACAACACCAACACAAAAGCACGAACAATGCTTTAAAGTTTTATCTTTTTTACAATATGTTGCAATATTGTAGTTTTTCGTTCAAGTCTTATCACAGATACCAGTATTATACATTAAGGCAAAATTGTTGGTTCAATGATTGTTGATATAGTTTTTGTCACTAATTACCGCAATAGATCTGGCTAACAATACTTTACTCCATGTTCATTCAATAAGTTGAGGTGGTGGAGGGGGTTAAAGGTCATTTTGCTCATCTTGTTGATCGTAAATTTTTTTAAACTTTATTTTCACAATTTGTCATAACCATTTTGAAAAGTAACTTTTTAAGTGTTGCATACATTTATAAAGGAGACATTCCTAATAATCGTTTAACAAGTTGAAGATACCAAAATGGGGTCATTAGAAGCTAAACGTATGTTTTTAAATTATACTATGATTTGTATTGATACATATATGTGTATCCCCTCACCAATCAATAGATACAAAATATTCAGAATATTACAATGGGTTTAGTTGCAACCATCGTTGTTAAATATAAGTTATTATACTTGAATAAAACAGGTTAAAGGTATATTGCCTACCACATTTGTATTTTTTCATACCCAAAATTATTGTTGTTTTCCGTACTAACCTTCATAAAATGAAGATTAAACACCGAATTATTGGCGAATACGCTACGAAACGTTAAGATTCAAACAACATTAAACAAGCGTGACAATCATGAAGTGTCTGAATCTTAACAGTATTTTCCTTACCTCAAAGATAAACCCCCGAGAATTCCAAACTTCCGTTTTTACTATTACTTTCACTTTGAATTTCTGTCATCAGAACAATAATTCCGATAACGATAGTTTTGGGATTTTTTTGTCAAAAAAAAACAAAAAAAACACCAATCGTATATTTTATAGCATAACTGTTTAATGATAGCTTAAACAAATCATTTATGGACAGTTAAAAATTTTCAAAAAAATCGTAGACAATATGCCTTTAATATAACTAGAAGAGTTTGAAGATACCAAAGGTATAATCAGATTCCGTAAATCTAAGAAGAAAGACAGACAACACAACAGCACAAGTCAAAACGGATAATAGGAAAAACAACGATGAACACTACACAGAATGATCGAGCAACACGAACCCCATTAAAAACTGGGGTTGAACTCAAGTGCTTCAGAAGGGGAAGCAGTTATGAAATACCCTAATACCAATATCAATAAACACAATTACTCATACACTACATGATCAAAAATATTGCCCGTATTATTCTATTAAAACAGTTCAAAGAAGAGGATAATTAAGCCATTGAGATTTGAGTTGTAATCCTTTGATATACACTACTACTCTTTTGGCATCTCTGTTGTGTTTGGACTTTCCATTGCTTGAACATGTAATATATGATATTAAGAGATTGCTCTCAATATTTGTAATCACAAATGGAGAAAAATACATTTCATGTAATGGTAATACTCCACCACAGAACAGGACAAATGTCTTACTCATGGGAATGTCTAGCTGACAGTCAACAACATCAACAGTGGTGTATTTTCCTGCATAATATTTTCTTTTGTTTTAAGCTACATTTAAACGATCGTATACGTAAGAGTGGGTGGACGAATCAAATAATTCTACGGTTCTCTATCAGAACCAAATGATCATGTATAAACCCCCGTTTGGTGTGACAGTCCTTTAATCTGTTACAACAGTTCTCTATCAGAACTAAGAGATCATGTAAGAACACCCGCTTGGTGTGACAGTCCTTTAATCTGTTACCACAGTTCTCTATGACAACCAAGTGATCATGTATAATCCCCGTTTGGTGTGACAGCCATTTAATCTGTTACCAAAGTTCTCTATCAGAACAAAATGATCATGTATAAACCCCCGTTTGGTGTGACAGTCCTTTAATCTGTTACCACAGTTGTATATCAGAACCAAATGATCATATATAAACCTCCGTTTGGTGTGATAGTCCTTTAATCTGTTATCATAGTTCTCTATCAGAACCAAATTATCATGTATAATCCCTGTTTGGTGTGACATTCCTTTAATCTGTTACCACAGTTCTCTATCAGAACCAAATGATCATGTATAAACCCCCGTTTGGTGTGACAGTCCTTTAATCTGTTATCATAGTTGTCTATCAGAACCAAATGATCATGTATAAACCCCCGTTTGGTGTGACAGTCCTTTAATCTGTTATCATAGTTCTCTATCAGAACCAAGTGATCATGTATAAACTCCGTTTGGTGTGATAGTCCTTTAATCTGTTATCATAGTTCTCTATCAGAACCAAATGATCATGTATAAACCCCCGTTTGGTGTGACAGTCTTTTAATCTGTTACCACAGCTCTCTATCCGCACCAAATGATCATGTATAAACCCCCGTTTGATGTGACAGTCCTTTAATCTGTTACCACAGTTCTCTATCACAACCAAGTGATCATGTATAAACCCCCGCTTGGTGTGACAGTCCTTTAATCTGTTACAACAGTTCTCTATCAGAACTAAGTGATCATGTAAGAACACCCGCTTGGTGTGACAGTCCTTTAATATGTTACCACAGTTCTCTATCAGAAGCATATGATCATGTATAAACCCCCGTTTGGTGTGACAGTCCTTTAATCTGTTACCACAGGTCGTTATCAGAACCAAGTGATCATGTATATACCCCCGCTTGGTGTGATAGTCCTTTAATCTGTTACCGCAGCTCTCTATCCGCACCTAATGATCATGTATAAAACCCCGTTTGGTGTGACAGTGCTTTAATCTGTTACAACAGTTCTCTATCAGAACTAAGTGATCATGTATAAAACCCCGTTTGGTGTGACAGTCCTTTAATCTGTTACCACAGTTCTCTATCAGAACCAAATGATCATGTATAAACCCCCGTTTGGTGTGACAGTCTTTTAATCTGTTACCACAGTTGTATATCAGGACCAAATGATCATGTATAAAACCCCGTTTGTTGTGACGGTCCTTTAATCCGTTACCATAGTTCTCTATCAGAACCAAATGATCATGTATAAAACCCCGTTTGGTGTGACAATCCTTTAATCTGTTACCACAGTCATCTATCAGGACCAAATGATCATGTATAAAACCCCGTGTTGTGTGACAGTCCTTTAATCTGTTACCACAGTCTCCTATCAGGACCAAATGATCATGTATAAACCCTGTTTGGTGTGACAGTCTTTTAAACTGTTACCACAGTTGTATATCAGGACCAAATGATCATGTATAAACCCCCGCTTGGTGTGACAGTCCTTTAATCTGTTACCACAGTTCTTTATCACAACCAAATGATCATGTATAAACCCCCGTTTGGTGTGACAGTCTTTTAATCTGTTACCACAGTCATCTATCAGGACCAAATGATCATGTATAAACCCCGTTTGGTGTGACAGTCCTTTAATCTGTTACCACAGTTCTCTATCAGAACCAAATGATTATGTATAAACCCCCGTTTGGTGTGACATTCCTTTAATCTGTAACCACAGTTCTCTATCAGAACCAAACGGTCATATATAAACCCCCGTTTAGTATGACAGTCCTCTGATCTGTTACCACAGTTCTCTATCAGAACCAAATGTCATGTATAAACCCCCGCTTGGTGTGACAGTCTTTTAATCTGTTACCACAGTTCTCTATCAGGACCAAATGATCATGTATAAACCCCCGATTGGTGTGACAGTCCTTTAATCCGTTACCACAGTCATCTATCAGGACCAAATGATCATGTATAAACCCCCGTTTGGTGTCATAGTCCTTTAATCCGTTACCACAGTCATCTATCAGAACCAAATGATCATGTATAAATCCCCGTTTGGTGTGACAGTCCTTTAATCTGTTACCACAGTTCTCTATCACAACCAAATGATCATGTATAAACCCCCGTTTGGTGTGACAGTCCTTTAATCTGTTACCACAGTCATCTATCAGGACCAAATGATCATGTATAAACCCCCGTTTGGTGTCATAGTCCTTTAATCTGTTACCACAGTTCTCTATCAGAACTAAGTGATCATGTATAAAATCCCGTGTTGTGTGACAGTCCTTTAATCTGTTACCACAGTTCTCTATCAGGACCAAATGATTATGTATAAACCCTGTTTGGTGTGACAGTCCTTTAATCTGTTACCACAGTCATCTATCACAACCAAGTGATCATGTATAAACCCCCGCTTGGTGTGACAGTCCTTTCATCTGTTACCACAGTTCTCTATCAGGACCAAATGATCATGTATAAACCCCCGCTTGGTGTGACAGTCCTTTAATCTGTTACCACAGTCATCTATCACAACCAAATGATCATGTATAAACCCCCGTTTGGTGTGACATTCCTTTAATCTGTTACCACAGTCTTCTATCAGGACCAAATGATTATGCATAAACCCCGTTTGGTGTCATAGTCCGTTAATCTGTTACCACAGTCATCTATCACAACCAAGTGATCATGTATAAACCCCGCTTGGTGTGACAGTCCTTTAATCTGTTACTACAGTTCTCTATCAGGACCAAATGATCATGTA
This sequence comes from Gigantidas platifrons, assembly GCA_002080005.1. Lineage (NCBI taxonomy): Eukaryota > Metazoa > Mollusca > Bivalvia > Mytilida > Modiolidae > Gigantidas > Gigantidas platifrons. Next base: position 234,836 of record MJUT01063346.1, read on the forward strand.
TAAACCCCCGCTTGGTGTGACAGTCCTTTAATCTGTTACCACAGTCTTCTATCAGGACCAAATGATCATGTATAAACCCCGCTTGGTGTGACAGTCCTTTAATCTCTTACCACAGTCATCTATCACAACCAAATGATCATGTATAAACCCCCGTTTGGTGTGACAGTCCTTTAATTTGTTACCACAGTCTTCTATCAGGACCAAATGATCATGCATAAACCCCCGTTTGGTGTCACAGTCTTTTAATATGTTACCACAGTCATCTATCACAACCAAGTGATCATGTATATACCCCCGCTTGGTGTGATAGTCCTTTAATCTGTTACCACAGTTCTCTATCAGGACCAAATGATCATGTATAAACCCCCGCTTGGTGTGACATTCCTTTAATCTGTAACCACAGTTCTCTATCAGAACCAAATGTCATGTATAAACCCCCGCTTGGTGTGACATTCCTTTAATCTGTAACCACAGTTCTCTATCAGAACCAAGCGGTCATATATAAACCCCGTTTGGTGTGACAGTCTTTTAATCTGTTACCACAGTTCTCTATCAGAACCAAATGTCATGTATAAACCCCCGCTTGGTGTGACAGTCCTTTAATCTGTTACCACAGTTCTCTATCGGGACCAAATGATCATGTATAAACCCCCACTTGGTGTGACAGTCTTTTAATCTGTTACCACAGTTCTCTGTCAGAACCAAGTGATCATGTATAAACCCCCGCTTGGTGTGATAGTCCTTTAATCTGTTACCGCAGCTCTCTATCTGCACCAAGTGATCATGTATAAAACCCCATTTGGTGTGACAGTCTTTTATTCTGTTACCACAGTTCTCTATCAGAACCAAATGTCATGTATAAACCCCCGCTTGGTGTGACAGTCTTTTAATCTGTTACCACAGTTCTCTGTCAGAACCAAGTGATCATGTATAAACCCCCGCTTGGTGTGACAGTCTTTTAATCTGTTACCGCAGCTCTCTATCCGCACCAAACGGTCATATATAAACCCCGTTTGGTGTGACAGTCTTTTAATCTGTTACCACAGTTCTCTATCAGAACCAAATGTCATGTATAAACCCCCGCTTGTTGTGACAGTCCTCTGATCTGTTACCACAGTTCTCTATTAGAACCAAATGTCATGTATAAACCCCCGCTTGGTGTGACAGTCTTTTAATCTGTTACCACAGTTCTCTGTCAGAACCAAGTGATCATGTATAAAACCCCGTTTGGTGTGACAGTCCTTTAATCTGTTACCACAGTTCTCTATCAGAACCAAACGGTCATATATAAACCCCGTTTGGTGTGACAGTCCTTTAATCTGTTACCACAGTCCTCTATCATAACCAAGTGATCATATATGAACTCCCGCTTGGTGTGATAGTCCTTTAATCTGTTACCGCAGCTCTCTATCCGCACCAAATGATCATGTATAAAACCCCGTTTGGTGTGACAGTCCTTTAATCTGTTACCACAGTTCTCTATCAGAACCAAATGATCATGTATAGACCCCCGCTTGGTGTGATAGTCCTTTAATCTGTTACCGCAGCTCTCTATCCGCACCAAATGATCATGTATAAAACCCCGTTTG
>MJUT01063346.1:249644-259644 GCA_002080005.1 Gigantidas platifrons
CTTTGGTATCTTAGATATACGGATTCTGATTGCTCCTTTGGTATCTTAGATATACGGATTCTGATTGCTCCTTTGGTATCTTAGATATACGGATTCTGATTGCTCTTTTGGTATCTTAGATATACGGGTTCTGATTACCCCTTTGGTATCTTTTGGCCATTGTGTTGTTTGTTCTTTGATATACGGGTTCTGATTGCTCCTTTGGTATCTTAGATATACGGGTTCTGATTACCCCTTTGGTATCTTTTGGCCATTGTGTTTTCTGTTCTTTGATATACGGGTTCTGATTGCTCCTTTGGTATCTTAGATATACGAGTTCTGATTACCCCTTTGGTATCTTTTGGCCATTGTGTTGTCTGTTCTTTGATATACGGGTTCTGCTTACCCCTTTGGTATCTTCAGACTCCTCTTACAGTGGTTTTGCTGTAAAATCTATTTTACCTTGTACATTTTCAATATGAAGAGTCATTCTGTCTTAGACTCTACTCACAATCAAAGGTAACCAAATTTGAAAGATAATGGTCAGAAAGTTCGGCTCTAGTGTGGAGGATAGCGGCCTCGTCCACCAGTCACTTCGGAGTCAAGGTAATGTGTCTAGAGTGAGGCGACATGTCTACCTGCGTACTGTTATTTCAAAATAGTAGCATTAAAAAATTAACTATCTATGGTCGTCTAATACAAACAATGCATGCTCATCATCTCATGCAAGATATAGCGAAACAGTTGGTAACTTTACCTTCAGCAACAGTAAACAACTGTAATACATGTTAACGTGTATATTATTCTACAAAGTTCAAGTCTCGAGGGATGTTTTCCATATAAATGTGAAATAATAGATATATCGTGTTATATATTATAGCCTTTATAATCATTAAAAATTTACAACATATTCTTTATTGTAGTAATCGTTAACGTTACGTGTTCTGTTCATATCCATATACACATGTATATAAAACTACAGTATCTGTCAGATCGAATATATATAACAATGTCTTACTTCAATACTCCAAGATCACACATCGTTAAACAATTCTATTAATATATTCGATTGATTGTTCAGGCTATAGATTAAGTATGTGAACTCGCATGCCTCCAATTGTACTTATCAATGCACTTATAATCTGCAACATCTATATGTGAATGCCTATATGTAAGTGTAATATTAAATAGTGTCCGCCCTTACAATTGTCTCCTATGATAAATTCTGAGGGCGGAATAAAGCACAGCGATGACTTCGTTCGGTCTGTGTAAGGTTTTTTCATTACAAATATAACACAACCGGACACAATTTCACAGGACACTAATATGTCTTACATTAGTACATTATATTTGACAAAATAAGACATTTGGTATGATGACATGATTTCTATGACTGTTTAGATATATATACTAGTACATCAATTTTATTGAATGATTGATTTGAAGTTTAGTGGAATATCTTTGATAATTTATCTGTCATATAAACGTAGATATCTAATTTAATGTGCACGACGCGTTTCTGGAATAACCTTGATTAGGCACGCTGTAAATCATAGCTATTCTTATAGACATCGCACTGAACTGTCAACACAAATATATATTAACCTGTAACAAATATAGTATAATTTGTCCAGACTGTCATGGTATCGACATATCGGCAGTACGTAGATTGTCAATGTCTCTGACATTGTAATATAATAATAGCCAGTAGCATGTTAAGTATACAAACATGTCAATATACAGTGATAGAGTACACTGTGTTTTTCTTTGAGATCATAGTGTGTCATGCCAACATACACTCATGCTGTCCAGTACCATTAGTCGTGTCTGTATACCGTCACAACCAAGTATATCTTTTGAGTTTTCTGTGTTGCGATTTTTTGCTTTGTTTGTGTCCAGTGTCTTGTGTGTCCATTGTTGCCAGTGTCTCTGGATTGTCCATTCTGGATTTCCCCTTCGGTTTTCTCTAGCGTTCATTTAGTCATCAACAAATACTCCTACTGTTCAGTACTGCAGCACACTATTGCTATGTTTTGCGAGTAAACTGTCACTAAGCATGGTGAATGTCACCAAACGTTCATACTGTCTGTCCTGTTTATGTTGTCTTTCGTTATTGTGATCGTATGTAGTGGGTGTTTTGGTCTGGAAGTGAATCCGCGTATTCTGCTTAAATCTGTATTATCGTTGGATTTACAATTGTCAACAGACGAAGGGTCGGGATCCCATTAACTCATTTAAACCCGCAATATATGTGTGGATGTCCCAAGTCAGAACATGTATTTCCAGTGCCATATGTCATATTATTCTTGTGTCCAATAGTAGCGAGCGAGAGGTGGTTGTTCTCGCTTTATTGATCTTGGTTAAACTGTTGACTATCACTGTTTAAACTTTCTTTCCGTAATGTCTAGTGTTCAGCTATTATTTTGGTAATATTTCTCAGTAAACTGTCAACAAGGAATCATTATTGCATCGCATCGCATTGCACGAATTCAACCTGTCATATAGCTAACAGGTGTTACAGACGTCCTGGGGATAACGCGTATCGTGTTAGTGTTTTAATAAACATTCTACCCCCATAAGGGATGATTTATTACTGCTTTCAGATACAACATCTTGTAACACGATAAATGGTTACTTTAGCAGTTAGTATATTTATGTGACAGTAACGATACACATAGCCATTATAAATCTTGACATACTTCGTAGGTATAGATTATAAAACCACCCGCAAATCAATTGTCTGAATAAGTCGTATCGTATATTCATCCGAGTCTAAATTAAATTTCGATACTATCACACATAATGTTTACACACTCTGTTAACTTGAATTTATGAATATTAAAATCTTTTAAACTAGTGTTAAATTCATACATCAATCAACTGAATCGTATGACATTTTCTGAATATAAAATATGCAACAGTATGTACATCATTTCTATATATAAATATGTATATATTAATGTCATGAGTGGCTTCAGTTCGACCCAGGTGAGCTTCAGTATATATATACGATTTAAGGAACAACCAATAACGATTGGTTTCGTTTATGGTTAATGATGTTTGATGCCACTTTGCACAATATTGCAATTATATCGTGGCGGTCAGTTATATTGGTGGAGGAAACAGGAGTACCCGGAAAAAACCACCGACCTGCCGCAAGTCACTGACGAATGTTATCACATAATGTTGTATCGAGTACACCTCGCCATGACAGGGGTTCGAACGCACAATGCTAGTGGTGATATGCATGCACAGGTAGTTGTAAATTCATCTACCATACGATCAGGACGAGGATGGCCTCTATTTTACACATGCGTTATCATGTTATATCTAAAATACATTTTGTTTCACATACAGATCGTGTTATGCCATATAACATTGAAACTCTTTACTAAGATGGTAAATGTATGTATGTCACAAGAAGTATGAAAAATAGACGGATTTTGACAACATTATTTACCATCTAAAAAATATTAGTATAGTTTTAAAGACTAAAAATTGTAAACATTACTGTTATTTGTATATATATTTCTTATTATACAACATTGTTGTATTGAACCAGACGAATAAAACTGTTAGAAAATTACGAAGACAGCGGTAAACAGTTTGTGTTGTGTGCTATGCAAAAGAGCAGTCACCACAAGCGTTACAATTCTTCTCTTCTTCTTCCGGTTACTGTTACAATTACTGTTTGTTATTCGTTAACGCCAATATGCGATGGATGTGACTTTAAAAAAACAATGACCAACAAAAAATTGTATTATTAGTTATCTTTAATAAAGAATTAAAGAATTGAATTGTGTATAATTTATGTATAATTTGTAATGAGGCTTAATATGCTGATTTAATCGACGAATCAAATCCATATCTCCACCGGTCAACATTTTGGAATCAATTGATCGAGAATATAAATCGACAGGGTAATGTTTGTATCAAAAGAAATATAATTTAGAATTATTGGATAAAAGTTTTCCATAGTATAACAATTTATTCTAAGATGACCTCCTTCTTTCGCTTTGTTAACAAACAAGCCAGTTATCCATTCGTTATAATCTCATTAGCACATGCGCCGGTGAATGTGATCGACTTTTCCATTGGCAGCATAAATTGTAACCCGAATAATGATGATAGAGGGCGCAGTATTATTCGAGTTACATAAATTGTGTGCGACATTTTCCGCCAGCGTAGATATAAATTACCGTCTTCCAATCAAAGTATACTACCGTATTTGTACTCTTAGACATATCAGAATCGAAATAAATCATGGAAGCCACAATGTGTTTTGAGTTTTAACATGGATTGGCGGATATTAGTAAATTTTATCCCTCGCTGCTGGCTCGGGATAAAATACTAATATCCGACAATCCATGCTAAAACTCCCAACACATTCTGGCTTCCATGATTTCTTTCTTAATTCTGTTCTAATGATTGTATTAGTGTATTCCATCGACATTTTGACGAGTAACAATTGTGTCAGTTTTATTGGCGGAGGAAACCGGAGTACCCGGAGAAAACCACCGACATGCCGCAAGTCACTGACAAACTTTATCATATAATGTTGTATCGAGTACACCCCGCCTGAGTGGGATTCGAACTCACAACTAAAGTGGTGATAGATATTGACTGCACAGGTAGGCTAAATATATTGTTTTATTTTTGGCTGGTTTTGCTTTGTTGTGTTTACTGTACTTATGCATTAAACGATATTTCTTACGTTTTGTTCTCGATCTTTTGTGTTAAATGTTGAAAGGATGAATCTCGTAGCTTTACTCTTGTCATAAAGTCGTAAAACATATTTTTGAACAACCAATTGCTCTCCAAATATCTTCATGTCGTATTTAATAGAAATAACATCAACTTATAATACAAAATTGATGGAATTGCTGTTAAAATAACAGCAGGTGAATAGCTTGTTGTAAGCAAAGAATACAGACATAAGACTATCACTTACATTCAAATTGTCAGATTCTGACAGCGAGAAATCTTCCTGTGGTATTCATCAGGACCACCTCTAGGAAGCATGTTCTAACTTGAAGGTTCATTAAAGGAAATATTTTCTCTGATTCAAATTTCGTTAAAAAAAACGATGACAGGAAATTGCTGGAGAGAAACTGATCAATCAATTAAGATTGTCAGATGGAACAGAAGGAATTGCACATTTCTGCCATTCATTTTGAAACTACACATTTTTCTTCATTTGCCTCAGAAATTCTGACGAAAATTGCCATTGACAGATGCTACCAGTGATGATGAAAATGTATGTTTCACAGATGACGGAGTATGTCACTGATGATGTAGAATAAATGATTGGAGCTTCAGCGACTTGCTGTGTGACGTCAGTGGATGCTGTGCGTTAAATAAATGTAAAAAACGATTAATGGAATGCTAAATTGCTAAACGTTTACATGGTAATTCTCTACTTGTGCTAAAATAAATTTTGCATTTTAAGACACATTTTGTGTACAATGTAATAATTGATACTCTTCATAATGTATATATACACACAGGTGGTGGTGATATCATATACATCGCGTTAAAATTTATTATGAATCGACACGAAACAAGATTGATTTTATGCAGTCTACATCACCTAATATATAGCAGCTTGAAATAAAATATTATCCTTAGACGTCATGTTTATGTCAGTCTGCATAAACATGACGTCTAAGGATAATGACCGAGGAACAGCGGAAGCAGCATGTGAACACTGTCAACACGGTAGTCGATGACCCTAGCCATGTTGACCTATACAGAGGCGACACCTGTGGTGATACGACATAAACAATATGAACATATTTTTAAGGTGGCAAACATGTATCTTTAAAACAGGGTGTAAGGTTCATTCTTGATAGTTTTGTTCAAATTTCCACACACTGCAAGTATCATTATTGTTTTTTTTTATAATTAAGAAATATGATATTATTGCATATATTATGGAATTTTAATAAGCATTAAAAAAACTTGTTTGATTTGAGTTAACATACAAATACTACGACTGATGCTTTTATGTATTTCATACCTATGCTCCTTCAACCTTCACATTTTACAAATGTTGTTCTAAATTTGTTGCAACAGTTAATTCGTCATACTTACTATGCTTTTCTGGTTGTTTTAAAATTCCAATTAATCTTGATGAGAAGTATATGTGCAATCAGAAACACAGAATATAGAGTATTGTCAAAACCCCGTTTTTCTTTGTGTTGTTCGTGTTGCTCATCTTTTTAGGGTTTTGTGTTGTGCTATTATGTGTCTTTACGTTCCGAGTTTCATGTTGTCATGTCCGCTACGATTTCCACATAATAACGATGTTCGGTTCGTCTTTACCTCAAGTTGTCTGTGTGATCCCTCATGTCTTATTAACGTTATTTGTGTTTGTTTGCGCATAGTGGTGTCCAACACATATTGTGTTGTGTGTTTGCTTTGTTTATCTTCGTCTTGTGCACCCTATATTGCCAGTTTCTCTGGGTTGAATTCCTGGTTTATTTACTTTTTTGAAGGAGTTACATTGATGGCTCAAAGGTGAACTTGAAAAGAAAAGCAGTAATAAAGGAACTATCTTGTAATATTTAACATTAACCTGAGTTTCGGACATATGTTCAGTTATGTTCACTTAAACCTTTTGTGTTAAGGTCACATGTCGGGATGTATATATAAGAAATGTCAGAAAGAAGTAATCAGAATCTGGTAATTGAAAAGGCACAGACAATAAAATGACCAGAACAAATAGACGACAGTCGACAAAACTATAGAAAGAAACTAAAGATTGAGCAACACAAACCTCACTTAAACCCGGATGTGGACTCAGATGCAGAAACTAAAGACTGAGCAACACGAACCTCACTTAAACCCGGATGTGGACTCAGATGCAGAAACTAAAGATTGAGCAACACGAACCTCACTTAAACCCGGATGCTGACTCAGATGCAGAAACTAAAGATTGAGCAACACGAACCTCACATAAACCCGGATGTGGACTCAGATGCAGAAACTAAAGATTGAGCAACACAAACCTCACTTAAACCCGGATGTGGGCTCAGACACAGAAACTAAAGATTGAGCAACACGAACCTCACTTAAACCCGGATGTGAACTCAGATGCAGAAACTAAAGATTGAACAACACGAACCTCACTTAAACTCGGATGTGGACTCAGATACAGAAACTAAAGATTGAGCAACACGAACCTCACTTAAACTCGGATGTGGACTCAGATGCAGAAACTAAAGATTGAGCAACACGAACCTCACTTAAACTCGGATGTGGGCTCAGATACAGAAACTAAAGATTGAGCAACACGAACCTCACTTAAACCCGGATGTGGACTCAGATGCAGAAACTAAAGATTGAGCAACACGAACCTCACTTAAACCCGGATGTGGACTCAGATGCAGAAACTAAAGATTGAGTAACACGAACCTCACTTAAACCCGGATGCTGACTCAGATGCAGAAACTAAAGATTGAGCAACACGAACCTCACATAAACCCGGATGTGGACTCAAATGCAGAAACTAAAGATTGAGCAACACGAACCGGACTTAAACCCGGATGTGGACTCAGATGCTCCGGAAAGGTAATTAGCAGTTTCTGCTGTACTAGTAGCACCCTTTGTATTAAAGGCATTAAGCACGCCTGTCATTAATTAGTGTACAAATATACAAATGTAGTTATCACACCTAATACTGATCGGGAGCCGTCGTGGTAGTAATTGTACGGTAATTGGATTTGAAATTACCTATGTGCCTAACACTACTAATGTTGTGAGTTCGAATTCCGCTCAAGCGAGGTGTTCTCGATACAACATTATGTGAGAAAGTTTGAAAGTGACTTGCGGCAAGTCGGTAGTTTTCTCTGGGTACTCCGGTTTCCCCCTATAAAAAATATCGCCACGATATAACTGAAACATTGTTGAAAGTGGCGTTAAACACTACAGCCCTAACCTTGATCGAAATGTATGTATAAATGTATTAACTATGCATGTACTTGTATAGTAAGAGTAAGGGTTAACAAAACTACACAATTATACATATATATAATTGTGTAGTTTGGTCAACCCTCACTCTCAGGTATACATGTACATGTATAGTTATCACAACAGGTAATAAACAATATTAAAGATCCAATTGGACTATCACTTTTGGAGTAGATATCAAATAGTTATCATGACTGTCACTAGAACACTAAAAAAGAATTGAATCATTAACAGATGGTACGCTAATGTGCACACAGTAATACATGATCTGGCTTTTTCGAATGTTGCTTTTAGTCGGGCAAAGATATTGTTATAATTTGTGATATCGTGTTCTGATGCTCGACTGTTTGGTCATGTTACCAATCGATACACGGAATTATACAACATTACAAAGATTTGTTTAATGACAAAATCACGTGATGTTCACTATCTTCCTGTCGTATTTTACTAGTAATGGCCGATTGTATCGTACTGTACCCGGATGAAAAGCCATCCTCTTTGATCAATCACATAAAAAACTATTAAATTTCTACTCTGACAGTTATTGTTGTGGATATATTAAAAAACATAATATATGTTTTACTAAATCATATCCCAATTACCCATGTAGATTAAAGCTTCAAAGAAGTAATAGTTGTAATTTAGAATGATGGGACTTAATGGCTTCCGATACATATCTTAATTCCCATAAATCAATTTTACTGTGCATGTAAAAAAAACCGTATAGGACACATTAGTGTGAAAATATAAACGACAAGTCACGTGACCCTTACTTGAAAAACATTGTTCAACGTGATATTAAAAACGAGATATATTGACAGTGTTAATTTGTTTATGCCTATCGTGGTGTGTTTCCCATCGATATTTCATATGTAAAATGAAATAAAGGACGAGAAACTTAATCATTGTCGATAAAAGATGGCGACACGTAACGCAATTTAATCATCCTTGTCGTCCATCATTATGATGTATTACGTTTTTACAATTTATATGTTTTTTGTAATCTTCATAAATTAAATGATGTTAATACATGCATTGAGTGACATTTACGTTCGAAATTAATAGCACTATAAAATATCTTTATGGTTAAGATTTGACAAAAGCACTCCTATTAATTGGAAATCAAATCAACTTTTTCTAATAGGAACTTTGAGTTCTCACTAATATGTATTTTCAGTTTCCTTTGATGAATTCAAGTTTCAGCCAGAAATATAGTTTGAAGCGAAAAAACGTAGACACAAAATGGTTACAAATAGTGAAAAATAAAATGTTCAGTGAATTAATAGCAATACAAATGTAGATATTTACTTTAGATTAGGAAGCCATATATGTTAAAAGGTCATTGGGGTCAGATTAACCAAATACTATTAAGATGGTAATTTAAGTGCAGAACTTCTTGACAGAATATTATATTAAATCCGTTTCTAATAATATGTAATAATTTTTCCCACCACAATACAGCTGAAATAATGCTAAAAACACCAACCAATCAATCATATAATGAATCATCCATAGTTTCGATCATTAGAGTGCGTATTTTGGTTATGAGAACTAAAGATAAATTTAGTGTGCAATAATTCAGTTGTTAAATGTAAAATAATACCTAACATGAATCCCTATTTAACATTATTACGTGGTAATGATATATATTAAACAATAGACATTCAAAGTGTAGTTAACAAACTGTGTCTTTGACGTTCAGTATACATTTCTTTGACGCAACAGTACGATTTTCCTATGTATTAAAATATCATGATGAAATTTGAACACAAAATACGACCTAAATCAAAATAGATTTTCCAGTGAAGGACGACTTTGTTGTTGTTCCTGAGCACATGAGTTAACTCAGTGAAGGACGACTTTGTTGTTGTTCCTGAGCACATGAGTTAACTCAGTGAAGGACGACTTTGTTGTTGTTCCTGAGCACATGAGTTAACTCAGTGAAGGACGACTTTGTTGTTGTTCCTGAGCACATGAGTTAACTCAGTGAAGGACGACTTTGTTGTTGTTCCTGAGCACATGAGTTAACTCAGTGAAGGACGACTTTGTT
>MJUT01063346.1:271075-311718 GCA_002080005.1 Gigantidas platifrons
TGAGCACATGAGTTAACTCAGTGAAGGACGACTTTGTTGTTGTTCCTGAGCACATGAGTTAACTCAGTGAAGGACGACTTTGTTGTTGTTCCTGAGCACATGAGTTAACTCAGTGAAGGACGACTTTGTTGTTGTTCCTGAGCACATGAATTAACTCCGGGTTTTTATTTGAGTTCGTTTTGCTCAAACTTTAGTTTTCTGTGTAGTGTTTTGTTGAACATTGCTGGTCATTTTTCTTTTGACTATTGTCTTCTGATTACCGCTTTTTTTGTATCCTCAAACTTTACACCCATATCTCAAAGCTCTATAGAAATGAGGAATGGATAGGACAATCGGACAAAGACTTTTGAGTATCAATGGAAATATATGGAGAATTTGGTAGGGATGAAATAGTTATAGTACACCGATTCAGTTTCAAAACATATTTAAAAAAGTATGCGAAGGAAGCGTGGAACCCTCTAAACGCATTACCCTTTGCGGCCTATTGGTAGGATTTCTGTTTTATTATCTGACTATCCCCATCGAAAGTGCACACTCTATTGGTCACTTGGGGTCGCACATGGCAGTTATATTTGGTAAGTATAGGGAACTGTCACTAGTACCCATGCAGCAGTGAAGACGACACTGATACCATAGACAACAATGGTACAAACAACTAATGGCTCAGACAACACGAACTCCATAACTATAGTCCGGTTAGGTTAAGATTTCCTACTCATATCAAGTAAAGTTGTATCACTTCTCGTTACAGTACAAAACTGTTAATACACCTACCCATAAAATATAAATGAAGAATCAAAGATATGACAGATTTCTCTGATAATTGAATATAAATTGATATAACAATATAACAGGATATAGTTATGATGCTGCTGTCTTGGCGAAGGTATACAAACATGGCAATAACACATGGCTTGAACAATCTGACAACCATGGTTAAAATGAAACGAAAATCTATCAAATGAACCAAGAGGACACTTATTCTTACTAACGAAAAATGACACCATTGTAATAACTAAATTTGCTTTGTTTCCAGCGTAGAAATGTGCAACAGTATAAATAATATAAAAATCGTCTCCACTCAAAAACTGATGACACAATACACAAGTGTATATATATATCCATTTAAAATTAATGTATTTATACGTTTTATAATGGCTTCATGTGTATATATCCATTGAAATATTTGTTTTAATATTTTTTTTTAAAGGTTTCGTGTATGTATTGCCATTTAAAATTAATGTTTTAAACATTTTTAAAGGTTTCTTGTGTATTTATCCATTACAATTAATGCTTTAAACGTTGTATACATCTTTCATGTATATATTTCCATTCGAATAAACATAAAAGAAAACAGAAGGATTAATCAAAATGACCATTCCACAGACACTTGCAACTTTGGGAACACAAAACACTGGACGAAGACAAACTATACAAAAACAACAACACAACATAGAAATCTAAGAAGATGAGCAACACGGACACCACCAAAAACACAGGTTCTCGCTAAGGGTAGGCAGTGACTGCCTCTTATAAGACACCTCTCAAGAAATTCACATAGACAAGTCGTGTAGGATTAATATTTTTCAGGCATTGATTACAAATTTCAAGCATACGTGTACATATAAAGTAAAAGTATCGTTTGTTATTTGATGGATGTTATGTAAAATAAAATATTTTCAGTTTCACATGTTTACACCTTGTTATTATGAAAAGAGAGTTTAAACATATTGAAAACTTTTTAGAATGCTGGAAACAAGAACCGGTTGTTCTCACAAATCACAATTAAGCAGAGCAATATAAAGAAACACAATACAGATTCAATACTTACAAAATAAATCTTTGAGAGACGCGAAACAAACACATTTGCGGACCAACGAGTCCCCACTATCATGGTCTGATTTCTTAAAGCTTGTGTGTATGAATAAGTAATACAGAGGTGGAACAATCTGATGACGGAAATATATTCCGAGGCACGGACCATCTATAGTATGTTTGAGAGGGACCGTCGTGGTCGTGATCGTATGGAGTTACCACTACCTGTGCAATCAGTCCCTATCACCATTAAAGTTGTGAATTACAATACCGCGCATGGCGGTGTGTATAACACACGTGGTATAGCATTATGTGATAAAGTTTGTCAGTGAATTATAAAAGGTCGGTGGTTTTCTTCTGGTACTTCGGTTTCCTCCAGCAACACAACTGACCACCACGATATAACTGAAATATTGTTGAAGTGGAGTTGACACCATAAACCAAACCAAATCAAACCAAACCTATAACATGTTTGAAGATAAATGTTGAGCTTAATGTTCATGAGTTAGAAACCTTGCTGATAATAGAGCACTGTGTTAGGGTTATTTTTATATCATTGAAAGAATTAAGCAATTACTTGGAAGGAGCCAATTTATTACATTGATAAATTCTGGAGATGTGATGTTAATGCATCATGGCGAGCTGGAATATGATTTATGCCCAATATTTGTGCTGTCGATAGTACACATATTACTTTCATGTGACAGGTTATGTTAGATAAGTTTCTAATATCAACTCGTGGTCCTACTTCAAGTATATCTTCTCAATGGGTGTCATTAATGACACAGGAAGTACCAATCCAGAGCACGTGGTTTCACTAGATTTGTCTAATCCTGGCTATTAATTTTTGTTGTATAGCTATTTCTGTAGCATCTGTATCGCCCCTTCACCTGCACATATCTTTGGTATCTTCAATCTTTTCATGCGACTTGGCTTCTCAATATTCGGTCTATATTCCAAATCTCGAAATTATATGTACCGATTGCATAGGTGGTGTAACATTTAACTATTATACGACCACTGCCAACGGCTCCTTGAATGTTTATTGACATATTATATAATTTGTAGGTATATACATTTCATAGCTGTTAAAACTCTTGTTTCATAAGTTAGTTTATATATATTTTATTGTTTATAACATCAAATGGATGACACAAGTTTTTTTTTCAACTCGTCTTCTCCAGTTTTATAAGTTTCTGTTTATGCTGCATGTGCATGTATGTTAATTCTTGTACACAAGAGTTATGGCCCTTACATCTCTAATATAGTTAGAAAGTGTTATGAGGATAACTTTGTACAAGAGATTGTTTAAATTCATGTTTTCTGACACGCCCTTCTGATTTTACTGATTACATATACATGTATCCATCTAGGTTAAATTTAATAGATATCTGTATTGTTTGTACTTAAATTAGTTTTGTATCCATGGATGGTATAATAAACAACTATAATGTTACATTATAGTTGGTCGCACTTATCATGATTATACTTACATTTTTTTTTAATTTAGCAATAAAAGTTAAGCATAGTTTACATTAAAACTTGAAAAAAAATGAAACCAAGCTGTTGTCTTGCTCCATTCATAAATAAACTGTAAATTTATAAAAAAAAAAAAAAAAAAAAAAGAAGTTAATATTACTCTTGTTACTTTATGCACTTCAATAATCAAATATACTTACTTTTTAATTTATCCTGTGTTAATTACAATTTATTTATTATTTGTTTTTATGACAACAAAAGCGAACAAGAGTTATGGAAATTAATTTTAAAAAGTGATGGTCAATAATTTCAACATTATCAACAGGTGTTCAATATTTATTAAAATTGGGTTTTTATTCTTTTCGTTTTTGATCTTTTGAATAGAATAAAGCAATATTTTTGTTTGTTCATTAAATCAAATTTAATTTGTTAAGAAGTTTTACAAAACTGAACATCAGAGACACAACATGATTCATCAATTATAGTATATCCTGAGGTAACCATGGAAACAATTGTTTCTTAAAAACGTTCTCTATGTTAAATAATTGCCCTTACACTTCAGAGATAAAAGATATAGATAATAGATATGGGTGGGATATTGTGTTTTTATTCTGGAGGAGATAGTATGCAGTCCTCACTATGAGCACTTGTCCTCCGACTCAAGACAAGTAAAACTTTGTTCGATCACTAAATTTTTCAGTTTTTATTTAGATATATATATATATATAATAAATTCAAGAATTTGATTTCGACCAGTAAATTCAAATTTTCATTTCCAGGACTGTTACATGTATGTATAAAAATAAATAAATATGTTCTGTTATATTAACTAGTATTTTGTTTTACATTTTTTTGTGTGCATAAATCGATATTTTCCATCTCAATTTTTTTTATTGCATTTTCTATTTAGTTTTATTAATACTAAAACATCAACACAAAGTGAGAAGAGACAGCCATGATGAAGAAAATCAATATTGTTTTCCTGAAAAACACTGTTTACCTTCATGTCAATTAAGTATTTAATAATATGTTGGCTTTTTTTCAGGTGAATATTCTTCATCACAGTTAATTATAAAACCATCTTAGGTAATTTCGACACTTAAAAGGGAACTATGATATATTATGATACACAGACTCATTAAATATTTTTTTTTTCACTCTTGTAATTTATAATTCATATCAAAACCCTTATATATATAATTTAATATTTTATTTATTTATGACATGTTGTAGATCAATGTCAGATAACATCAGACATAAATAGTTCGTCTCCCTCGTCATTCATATAAACACTGATGGTTGTGATTGATGGTTTAATTCATCCATATAAATTATATTAGTCATAGGATGTGTATTATTTTTTAGCCTCTCAATACACACGAGAGGTGACGGTTGTAAATAAAGCAACATTTGAAGAAAACAATATAACACAGCAAACGAACAATCAGACGATTGGTTGGAATTTTGAATGTAAAATACAATGTCATATAATGTATAACGTGATATATTTAAGGTTTGTGTATATTCCGACATATGTACATATACTTCCCAATATTTAAATTCCAAATGTTCCCATTTACAGGAGAATCAAAACGAATATATTTCCATTTAAACTTTTTTGGGAGACAGTTCAAATATAAAATTGTAAAAGTCAGCACTACAAGTTAATATAAAAACATATCACAATCATAGATAGATTAGCACTATAGTTGTCAAATGGTCCTTAAACTTGATCACTTAGGGCACAGCAGCTGCACCTATCCTTTGTCCATATAAGGAATAAGCTGATAAATATGGCCCTACTTGCGGAAGTGGTTGGTTGCTAGGTAGCGCTGCTGATGGATTCATGAGCGACTTGTACGGATGGTAGCGACCTGAGCCCATTAACGAACTTAATGGACTTAAACTAGTTGGGTAGCCCCTTCTCAACGAATTAGGACTCAGAGAACCAGATTGCAACGAATGTCCATGCAACCCAGATAATGGTAAAATACCAGGTGGTGGAAGTCCATATCGTTCGTAAGCCGCCGCTATGGATAAATGATCTGATGACGTGGTATGTGTCCTTAAATGTTGTAAAAGTTCTTCAGAAGTACTAAAACGCTTTCCACAATGTTCATTACCTGACGAAACCCAGTTACAGACTAAAGGTAGTCCCGAATGACCGTGTGCTGTCAAAGGTGGATAAAGTGACGACATAGGATAAGAACCTAAACTTGATTGTCCAGCTAATAAATTCGATGATGAATATGGATTGAAAGAAGATCCATGAAGTCCCATGCTTAGATTATGAAGAGACTTTTCATGAGCACATTGAGCACATCCAACTGCTGTACATGTAGCAGATAAATGAGAGTTCTGAACAGTAAGCTGGCAATGAGTACAATAAGGATCCCTACAAACCGGAACTAATGTTGTTGCTCCTGAAGGTGTGCGCACTCTAGCGTATGATACGAATGGAGAAGACAGGCTTGATGCCATTGCTGCTGATTTCAGAGCAGACGACTGTGCTGCATATGCAGCAGATTGTGCAGCAAGAGCTGCTGCTGCAGCAGACGATGATCCGAACATACTGTGAGCAGGAAGTGGAAGTGGAAATCCTGGAATTCCAGAAACACTCTCAGTAGGTAATCCTGTTGCATGAGAATAGGAAAGAAATGAATTTGATATTGATGGGTAACCAGAATAACTAGGATAACTAGACGGTTTATGTTCGTCTGCTTCACGGCTTGTACGAGTGTCATATCGTGGTGAAGCAGAAGCCACTTGGCGCTTTTCCTCGTCGTTATGTGGTGAATGATGATGCCCAGGGCTTTTTGACATACTTGATCTAGAGGAGTGATGATCTATATGAGAGGAAACAGAACTTGACGCGGATGATGATGCATCCTTTGATCTCGGTAAAGTTTTTAATGACAGAGGAGAAATAGGTTTTTCCTCTTTTGATTTAGAAGTGGGTATAAGTGGTGGTATGTCCTTGTGTGATACGGTTCTAAATCCAGGTTTATCCGATATGTCACACTCTTTATCCTTAATGTCGGAAGATTTTAATTTGTCTATGTTCACTTTTTCTGACTGTTTATCACTGTTAGATTCCTTTTTTAATGGAGGAATAATAGGTTTTGATGGAGTATTTGTGTCCTTCCCGATACTACTACATGTCTGTGCCAGAAGAGCTAGGGGGCTTTTCTTAGCGTCCAGCTGAAAATTGGAAGAAGAAAAAATTGTTCTATTAAATAATTTACTTTTTCTTCATTTTAAAATGTGTAGGTAAGGAAAATAATTTTGACAAAAAGCAAATTAATAGCCTACATATGGAAGGAAAACAATTTGTAATTTTGAAACACTGTCATGATATTATGTATATATATAACTATTACATTTATATGTCTGAAAATTCAACCCAACATTGTTAGATTATCCTTTTGGAATCCAGTGTATGGTTATCACTTGCTATACATATATATATATATATATCTGTTTCATTAAGCACACAGACCTGAAAATATTACATTTATTTTGTAGCTTTAATATGTGGTTTCGTTCCGATGGAATCATATATTTCTAATACAAAATATACCGGGTGAGTTAAATTTGGTAAAATATTTGGAAGAGTGGATTGTGGATTCTACTTGAATCTTTAGAGCTGACTCTCGAGATTCAACAATTCATTTTGAAACAGGTTTCCATGGTTTTTAAACGAATATAAATATACATATAAATACGATATAAATTCATAGCTATTTGTGTACCAACAAACATTGATCAGTATATTTAAAGGGCTCTCTGTGTTACAACTACAAGTTTTATATTGTGAGACACAAATCAATATAAGTGAGGAAATGAATGTAGTTAAATATGATTTTAACATTATATGTATAGCTTAAACCAATAATTCATTAGATTGAAAACTTAGTATAGAAAACTGTGACTTACCGTTGTGGGCAGTGGTTGTAAATAATCCGGGTGTATAAACTGTGATGATGAAGAAGTCAGCATTGTTACTTTACAATATTATTATCAAGTCTTATATAATATAAATAAAACAATGAATCCACAAAGAAATTTTTAAAAGACACTACTGTATCAGAGAGTAGCCATACTGTTGTGGACTAATGTGACGTTTCTGTCATAAACATGGACGAGTAAAGCTGACATAACCGCCCATCAAGCAAGATCCTTCTCAACACCTTAGGACTGACTCATTAGATAAAGGGTTTACACCGCCCTTCGGTTGATCCATACATCACAGAAACACTATAGTCATTCATAATATGTGGGATTACCCAGCTGTCAAGTTCTGTCAAACAACGCGTGATAAATGTCTTTCCTCGACCAATCAGCGATGCGCTAACAAACGATTATCGGGAGAAGTGTATACAAGCAATATGTTCTGTAATCAATCATGTTAATAGTGTGCCTGTCAATCATTTCGCCATTTGTAGGCTCATGTACTTTGTACAAATTAAATAAGCAAATTGCACTTCAAAGAGAATCTGTTTGAGATGATAATGGCGGATCGTTTATTTGACCACCCTCATCAATATTGGCTGCTGTATCTGTCACTAGCCGACATTGATTGAAAAATAATACAAAGCATCCATATTAAAATAGCGAACATTTTTTAATTTTTTTTTATAAAACATATCTACAAGGAAAGAACGAAATTTGCTAAAGAGGAAAACGCATGAACGTTTTGTCCGACAAGGTCCTAACTATAATTTCTTGCTGTTTCATCATATATTGTTCGTTTTAGAATATTGTCAATCTACCAATACATACATTGTGTACGTTTCGTGATTATTAAAGGGGCGCCAATCAATAATGGTATTTGATAGATAATGTAATACACATGTTAGAAATGTTTGAAGAGCCTTTTTGTATTATATTATTGGCCAGTAAAACCACGAACATTGTGGAGGATATAATAAACCAGTCTTTACAAATAATAAATGAATGTCTATAATGTGTGGGTACTCAACACGAGGGTGTAACACATTCATTATAATGTCAACATTTATTGTCGCCGTGTGAAAAGAAAATTAATGTTTTGAAGGACTACAAATACGAAAGCCATCAATTTTCATAAAATGTCATTAAAAAAACTTGACCTTCCAGTATTTGCATAAATGATAAATTTTACATTGTAGACAAAGCAACATTACTAACACAGGGAACGTTAATAATGTTGTCTATGAACAACTTCTTTGCATCTTTCCCCTTTTTTCTTCAAAAAGATAAGTGAGTGATAGCCCATAAAGGAACATTATTTTTGTAATTTATCTTTACGGTCTATAATTTAAATTTTCGTGCCGTTTCCTTTGTAAACAGAAGACAAATCGTGGCGAGAAAGGGGAAGGTTGTTAGGTTGTGACATAAAGCATTAATTTAGCTGACATAATGACGTTTTACAGATGGATTTTTCATGCGTCGATGCCTTTCTTATTTAATGTTTTTCGTCTCTATCTATTAAAGCAGAAGCGTTGCACACAAGATCTTCAAGAATATATACGTTTGCACTTGCATCTATATCAACCAATCTTTACAATCTTTGTACTTTTTGTCAATGTTCGACATTTTCCATTGTATCATGTGGGTTTTAATTGCACACATCATGCAAAGTGTTTGGTGCACCAACTATATATAACTAGACAATTGAAGGACAGACACAAACATACTATTTTAACTGTTGAAAGTAATTATATCATTTTCATGATGGTGTGTATAGACACTAGAAGAACAGTTTCAGTTATTGAAAGATCTGTTTAATGTAAAAATGCCATTTTATCAAAATACAAAATTCTGCACTCTCATTTCAGAAATTTTTTTATCAATAATGTATAAAAATCATTATCTATTTGACAGTTGATGGAAACCTGCCGTCATATGTCAAAAGAAGAGTTTTTAAATCAATCAAATGAAACTAATCCCTTCTATTTTATGACAGATATATTTGCGCATCATATTAAAAAATTATTTACAAATTAAATGTATCTACTTAATCCGCGCGGATCTGCTAATCATTTTTCCATTCTATTTATCAGCTTCTCCGTGTGAAATAAATGATGATTGACGGGCACCTGTTTCCCATTCCTATCGGAAGCTGTGAATTTCAATATACATAGTATGACAGCATGACTGTCATGTGGCGATAAATAATATAGGCATTATAGTTCTAAAAAATCAAGTCCACACACGTCGTTTGGATGCTTACAGATATTTTGCACCGACATTCGTTAGATTAGGTGCCCCGACATTCGTTAGATTAGGTGCACCGACATTCGTTAGATTAGGTGCCCCGACATTCGTTAGATTATGGTGCTTAACGCCATTTTCAACAATATTTCATCTCTGTCGTGTCGGTTAGATTCATTGGTGGAGGAAATCGGAGTACAAGGAGAAAACCACCGACATGCTGCAAGACACTGGCCGACATTGGCTTGCTGCATGCATATTTTATATATATTATTTGAATAAAAAGGGAGAGAAAAATACTGTGCCAACACTTCAATCTATCTAATAAATTAGATGTTTTTGGCGATATGATAACGTCAGTGTATCGCAAATATCTAATTTTAAATATGTTCTTTACCTGGTTGTAATGTATATTTTGGATTGTTAGCAGCGAATGGTGAGAAAATTCAGAGTATATATCATACAATAGGGTAAAGGTATGGTTAATTTGAATAGATTAATTTTATTGATTTATTAGACTAGTGAAAATGTGTATCCAATAAAATATACTATAAATAAAGTATAATAACAGGGTCATTTATCATTTTCTACTCAGATATCTACTGATATATGACTTCGCCTTGGTTACAGTCATGCGTGTTGCGTGGGGCACGAACTTATGAAGACTTATGTGACATATGAAGACATTTACATGATCTGTATAACACAGCTTTAGTTCCCCTTGGCTTTGATGTGTCGGGTTGTTGTTATTTTAGCCCAACACCTGACAAGAAATATACATTTATCTGTTTACAGATCGACAAACTCGTGCACATGTTAAAATATAAAAAGGAAACGTTTTTGATATATTCACAACACTCTATCTGGATTCCAGAAGTACTTTGGTAAATTATGAAATATCAAACGGTCGTCATTATCTACAACATGAAAAAAGTAGTACTTCAGCTATATCGATGAGATGGTAGTAAACATATATCGCCATACACAAGTTAAAATTTGGTGTTGGATTACATTTTCGGTGGATGTGTTGATGGTCACAGGTAAAACGATGAGAAAATGGATGGTACAATTCACACAATCAACAAATTACCCAGTAGGTGTTTCAACCTACATGTCAGAATTGTTAGAAGCTATTTATAGCCTGGTGTTGCCGTTTCCCGATGTTGGAAATTAATCATCGTTTAGAATTAGCAGTGTGGTCTACATAATATCTTGATATGTATAACCAATCGTGTAATATATTGAAAATGAATTATCCCTGATATTTTTTCAATAAACTTTAAAAGCCATCCCATCCATAACTTTCAACTATTGTTCTATCATTTTTTAGTCTTATTCTGTAAATACAATAAGCCTTTTGTAATAGTTTGAATATATTTGTTTCTTTTTTGTAAAACACATATATCATATTCACTGGGGTAAAGCTGATGACCGTATCTGTAAATTACGGTCATCCCAAGATGTCGGACATGAAATTAGGTAAGAATCTTTTTTGTCGATTAAATTGTTTCTATAATGTATTCTAAATGACACATGCATTAGTACGATAGTAATCTATGAACTATACATTTTTCAGTCGTAATTTGTGATTTCCTCGTGATAAGTTCATAGATTACTATCGTACCAATGCCTGTGTCATTTAAAATACATTACAGAAACAATTTAATCGACAAAAAAGATTCTTACCTAATTTCACGTCCGACATCTTGGGATGACCGTAATTGCGGTTACGGTCATCAGCTTTACCCCAGTGATATTGATATATTTCTGATTTTCAAATTTGCATCAATTGTTCATATACTATTGCATCATAGGCCTGAAATAGTATTATGTAAAGATTACCTTTTAAGATCTGGTTGAAATGCTTTAAATTTCAAGTATCAGGCGGAAAAGTACCTGAGCTAAGCAATATGCCGCCCAGGTTGTATTTTTATCATCTTATGACAGCTATCAACTGCGTTGTTCTATAAATAGGATTTTCAAATGAAATATCATTACAATGCTCATAGTGATTTAAATTCAAATGGAGTGAATATTATATCAGAGGTTATCATGAACTAATACTGTCCCGTCCATCAAAGACAGGTGTGTCAACGTGTATGACAGCTTCTCAATGTTGACCAGCAGCTAACACATCTTTCAAACATTATCTTAACATCGGGGAGTATAATTGAAAGAAAACAGATTACCATTTGTTAAATTTTTATGACTCCTGCTTATTTTCAAATGAATTTAAAACGTCAAAAGCTTTCAACATAGGCGATCAAAGAAAATAGAAGTCAGAAATATTTACATTCATTAGTTTGATTAAAAAAAAATAATTTGACAAACTCAATATTAATTTTACTTATTTTTTTTTTAATATTCACAGAAAGACCGTATGGTAGTTTGATTTACAACTGCCTATGCAATCAATGCCTGCACCACTTACGTTGTGAGTTCGAATCCCTCCCAGGCGATACAATATTATGTGATATTCAAAGTTTGTCAGTGACTTGCGACTGGTCGGTGGTTTTCTCCGGGTTCTCCGGTTTCCGCCACCATTAAAACTGACCGCCATAATATAACTGACATGGTTGAAAGTGGTGATAAGCACCATAAATCTATACCTAATATCTCTCTCTATATATATGCAGACATAATTTATTTGTTTTTTTCTCTCCCAATATGAGAAATGAAACATAAATTGTAAATTGTTCTGGTCTCTTTAAAACCTTGACGTGAAATATAGGTTAGAAATAATCACGGTACATAATATTAAACATTTGTCTAAACCAAATCTTAATACAATTCGATACTGCCATCATTCTTTTTAATGTTACCCTTATAAATCTTGTCGCCTAATAGCGTTTTTATGCAAACTTTATGTATCTGTACATCAAGTGATAAACTCTATATCTTCGTTTGTCAAATAATTAATTATATTCTGTCAACATCTCGTTTACAGAGTGTCCTTCCTGAAACAATTTTGCATGGTATGTTATTGAAAAATCAATGTCGGGTGATAGATGAAGTGCCAGAATTACGGAAACTAATGAAGTCAAATGATAAATTATAGATGATGATTACACACAACATATGCGTTCATGGAAGTGTGGACACTTTCTGCATCAATCATGATAATGGACCCTCAAAGGTATCACAACTCTGTCATTATGCTACCCTGAAAGCCCATAAATCACTCCAAATGGTTTCTTTTGCTGATACACAATGATAAATGCTCTGTCGTTTGGCATGACAGGAGTTATCTTTTCTTTACTCTCTAGATGTGCATCCGGCACGGAATTTACGACATCCTTTCATTTTAGAAAAGTTGTTTTTATGAGGTTACAGAAGCTCGTTAATATTACTCAGATAATGCAGCATCTCATGTAATTACGTCCACTGATAAGCAAGAAGGAATTGGCAGCTCACGATACAATCTTCTCTTTCATTAGTGAGATTTATCTTCTAGGGATATATATTGCAGCATGTCATCTATAAGTTTATGATTGTCGATTCAAAACACATGGGCTGCATATTTCACCCAGTAATGTCTGTATACATTCTGTACTACAGAACTGTTTATGACTAGACCAGACGAGGGAATTTCTAGTACATGTAGTTTTCTCCATATTTTAAACTTTTTCATGAAATGTTGGTAGCATGCTGTAAAACTTCTGTTTTCTATGAATGCTAATTATGTAAAAATTATACTTGTTAAATGTTTGTTTTCCAAAAGTATTTTGCATTCAAGTAACCGAAAGTCGTCACACATTTATCCAGGGATAAAATAGATACGATTTTGAATGGATTGTTTTAAAATCTGATTTTTGTATTCAATTGTTAAATTCTGAGGGTTTGTTACATAACATTCTATCAATATTAGAAATACACCACTCATAAAGGAGCCGTCGTGGCCGTTGTCGTATGGTAGTTGGATTTACAACTACCTATGCCATCGGTGTATATCACCACTGATGTTGTAAGTTCGAGTCCCGCTCAGGGCGAGGTGCACAACGTTATGTGATAAAGTTTGTCTTGTGACTTGTGGCAGGTCGGTAGTTTTCTCCGAGTACTCCAGTTTCCTCCACCAATAAAACTGACCGCCACGATATAGTTGAAATATTGTTGAAAGTGGCGTTAAACGCCATAAAACCAAGCCAAACCACTACTTGTAATTCAGCTACTTTAAGTTCAAAACTATTTGTGAAGATGAAATGGTCATATTTTGCAAAACAATTAATATCTGACTGATACCACTCATCAGTATCTCGTATGATATTCAGATTTGCTCAATTCATGACAGACAGACAATACTTTTTTTTGAAGTTCAAGTGATAGACCGAAATCTTTTCTTCTTCTCTGACTTTTGATGTTTAGAAAGATGTTGATCTGAATTCCAGTAAAATATCTAAGCTGTTTCTGTTGACCGTCGTCAATTAAGGACATAAACTCTCAATGCCAATAAATGCTACTATCAATACATGTCTATTGTCGTTCGTTCTAAGAAAGGTTAAAGAATACCGAAGGTAAAGGGGCAATCAAAAATGGACAATGCAGAGACACTAGCAACATATGGTACACAAGACACAGGACAAAACGACACGTTAGAGAATACCGAAGGGGCAATCAAAAATGGACAATGCAGAGACACTGGCAATATATGGTACACAAGACACAGGACGAAAAGACACGTTAGAGAATACCGAAGTGGCAATCAAAAATGGACAATGCAGAGAAACTGGCATTATATGGTACACAAGACACAGGACGGAAAGACACGTTAGAGAATACCGAAGGGGCAATTAAAAATGGACAATGCAGAGAAACTGGCAATATATGGTACACAAGACACAGGACGGAAAGACACGTTAGAGAATACCGAAGGGGCAATTAAAAATGGACAATGTAGAGAAACTGGCAATACTGGGCACACAAGATGACGAAAAACGAAGCCAACACACAACACAATACTGTTAATATCAGACAGAATTAAACTTTTGAAGTCGAGTACTAGTATATCCCATTGCTGCAGATACAACCTCAAATGTCTCGTAGACATGAATTAATTGGCATGATTTGCATATGTCATGATAAAGTGTAGCAGTTTTATTTCATTTCGACAATCGTGCTTTTGATAATTATATTCATATATAAAACACACAATCACCTGAATTGGTAGATATACTTATAAACTACTCAAGCATTACAATTACCAATAATCCATTGTTAACTCCTTGAAACAGAGTACAATCATCTTAGAACAATAATACTCACCAATATTAATGAATCAATATGTGATGAAAGACAGTCACTCTGATGTTTAATTTAAACTATACCGGTATTTGAACTTTTACATTTGTTATCAGAAAGCTAATACTATTCAGCCTCGGCAATTACATTGTGTAAGCTTAGTGTCCTCTAGGGAGAACAACAGAATCATAATCCGAATGGACAAGTTGAAATCTGGGAAATAAAAAAGAAATTACGTTAAGATGTTTGACAACACGAACTCTTGCAAAAACAGGATTCACATAAACATTAGAGAAAACCCAAGGGGAAAGCAAGAATAGATAATACAGGAAAACATGCATCATTGGGCATAAGGCATTGAAGGAAGACAAACAAAACCACATAAACACAACGCAGAAAACTAAAAAAAGATGAGCAAGACGGACCCCACCAAAGAACTGTGGATGAACACACGTGCTTGTGAAGGGTATGAGTTACTGCTTCTTACAATAAACACACAGTGTTACTCGTGTAGTCAAGTGTTCACATGAAAACCAAGAGAAGTCCAATATACCAAGGGGATAACTTGGCCGCTGTCTCATGATATCTCAATTTAATTGTTATTTGTTTAATATTTGTTTTTATTGAAATGTTAGATAAACGTATTGCATACATAGCGTGTTGGTACAATACTTTGTATCAGGTGGCGCCTGTCATGTAAACAAACCACATCACAACTCGTCTATAAAGTAACTCGTAGTGATATTGTTGCACAAGACAGGCTCGATCTGATACAAAGTATTGTACCAACACACTATACATGTAATGGGTATGTATCTTGATTCTGTTATTTGGAATTTCAAATATTGTTTTGAGTAGAGGAGGTCAAAACACTGTATATACACCTTCCCATTTACTCTCAAACAGAACAAAAACTTTTGGAAAATTGAGCATAAAAACGGATTCGTGAAATAGATTTCACTATTGGAACAAAATAGTAATGTTAGAAAAAAAATGATTGATTGCTGTTCATTTTGAGTGTTCGGATTTTTCAAACATATATATAATTTACGAAGGTAGTTTTTAAATATATACTGTCAGTCGACACAAATTAATTCTTAGAGTTGATCTTCTGAGTCAGATTTTCCATAAAATTTCTCACGTGTGAAACAAATACTGTTATAAAATGTAAAAAAAAACCTATGGCGACAACATAATATATCTTCTACAGTTATCATAACGACTACAATCCTTCATATAATTCACGGCATGTTACTTATCAGCGCCAATAACTCTCCTTTATACTCTCTCATTCTAGTCAAAAGTCGTTAGTTTACTAACTTTTCATTTCAAGCTGAAATGAATGTTTAGCCGGTGGCGTGCAGTGAATTGAACAAAAGAGACATTAATGGGCCAGATACTACCAGTCCATTCATTTATCTGTCTCGAGAAACTTCTACTTTCAAAAATGATTTGGACAGCAAACAGATAGCGAAAAGGAACGTAGCATTAGATCTGACAATATGCGAAACAGCAAATGCAGTAATCTTAATTAAACTTGTCATATGTGGACTTTAAAAAGCAATAAACTTCGTCATTTCCACTGACAAACTGCCAGTAAACACGCTAGTATTACTGTTCCCTTGAACATCATAAATTCCATGGTGCGAAACAATGGCGTCATCCTCTTAAGAACTGTAGACCGATTTTGTTCAAAGAAACTTATGTTTCTGAAATAGAAAAAAGTGAATATATGAAAACACAAAGGAGTCATGTCATTACAATTCAAATTAATTTCAATTGATAAATTACAGAATGTATTTATCGAATGTGATCTAAACATGAATTTATTCTATTTGATCACAAAATTCACGTGTCTATCAAGTGATCCCATCAACAATGTAAATACAGACCCACAACGGGATCATTTATGCTACATGATTTTCTAAATGCAATTTGTAGCCGTGTTTAATCAAGAAATATATACGTATCAATCAACGGCGAGAAGGTATCAGAGGTGAAGTTTTAGCTCATCATATCTAATAATTTGTACAGTAGTCCTGATAATGACTGATCAACACGCCATAAGTAAACATAAACATTATCTGTAACAAGGACGACTGATGGACGTAGCCATTTGATCCTGTTCAAAGTCAGATAACGCGGACAGATAATAGGTCGATCCTGACATTAATTACACTAATCTGTCTACAATTTGTCTGTATCACCTGTTAATCATTACCTTGTTAACCCTATATTATCATAACTTCTAAAATACTTGACCATGCATTTATTTGTGAGAATAAAAATATAATACATTCCTCCCGGAAGACTGATAAGAATCTTAACATTGAAAAGAAATGTCAGAATATATGTGATTTATTATGCACCGACCCTTAAGGGCAAAGGGAATATCATTACAACTATTTATTAAGAAACATTGGAAATTCCAACTTGGAAACAAAGCAGGACAAACGCAATCACTAGAGAAATTTATACGTAATGACTTTTTGCGGAAGAAGACATATCGTTAGTATTATTCTCCGTTATCATTTCTTTTCAACCCTTTACATAGAAACACATACATTCATCTGACATGTGCTCAGCGTTACGGAAGTGAAAGAAAACTGAAACTGCCATCCATCACCCCATGTATAATCCTGAAGGATGTTTGAAGCAATTTTAACTGTGATCTGAAGAAGATGAAGGCAAACAGTGAAGCAGAAATTGACATAAATGTAAAATACAAATGATTAGAGTTGACATTACATCATTAACTTCCGACATGAGAATTGTTAACATAATTAACGCCGTCACGTTCGTTTATTTAAGTGATGATAATGCAGCAGTCAGATGGTCCTCTGTCCATTAATGAAGACCATAATGGCTGACATCAAACGATCTTATCTTTGTCAGATAGATAACAGTCTTTGATCAAGAACTAGAAATGTCTGAAAACTGTTGGATTGGGAAAACATACATCACAAATGATTTAGTTACAAGTTCAAGACGGTTATATGATTGTATTACAACATGGGTGGAAGAAGAAGTTTTGTATCCTCAGGAGCATAGATAAAAAAAAATGTTAGTAGTTCTGAAAGCAGAGGGCTATGTAGATAATAAAATGAATAACAAAACATATCACACTGTCGGAACAGTAGCAAAATCTAATAGTAAAATCGATACCCTTACACACAAATACATGGTCGCTCATTTTCCTGGACAAGCACTTCAATGAAAGGTTGCGGCGTTAAACAGATTCAAAATCGATACCCCTAACCCAAAGACATGACCTCACATTGGCTTGGCCCAGACACTTGTAGTCAATGCTAGAAGTAAAAGCCGCGAAAACACAAATTAAATATAAACAAAAATCAAATATGAGACAAAATGAACTTCCACACATATCAAAGGGTGATATTATTTTATTTAGGATAGTAGGGACCTTCCCTTGCATCTATCATGAAGTCTTACTTATTTTTAGTTAGAATTGGGTTTAAGTATAACAACTGTTTCAACTGTTACACAAGAAAAGAAGTTTTGTTTTCCATCCAATTCTAATGTCGTTTTTAACTTTAATTGATTGTGCTGAAAGTTATCGGTAGTATGTCGACGGATTTGTTCTATCTCTTACAGTTTTTGAGATAAACTTGATCGAAAGGGACAAATAAAGCATCAAATTTTTCAATATTTGAACTTTGTTTTTCATCTAACTTTGATGCATTTGTTTGTGCATAATAAGGGTAATAACAAAATTACCGAACACAGAGCAATCTTCCAAAGGGAAATTCAAAACTCATAAATCAATAAACAGACAAAATCAGTCAACATCCGGGAAACTGGAAAACCGTAATGTCTTGATTGTGACACAAAGGGATTCAGATAGCTTTCCAGCGAATTTTACCTATCAATGATATTTGTCTAGTTAAGCTTAATTGCAGCAAAATTAGTAGAGAAGGAAACCCTTGTGGTATGATCATGCTACGCCTGACGTAGCCCTTTATTGTTTTAATGCAATGATTTGCATTTTTCAAGGAATCGAATCGGAAGCAATGTACCACATTACATGTAAAATCGGTTGCATGTTGACCATGTGACAACTTGAAACACAATCTAAGCAAATACAATACCAACTAATTAAAATTAGATAGCCACACTCACTCCATATTTTCCAACGGCTGTTTGCTAGTCGCCATAAACAACTGATAGAAAATAGGGAGCAAGTGTGGATAACTAACTTTAATTAGATTAATACAATAGATCATGTATTTCTAAATTTTCCATTTTTCCATTAAGCTTGAAACAACTTGAAATTCTTGAAAACAAATATACCGTCCTCAACTTCGAGCATTGACAGTGTATCAGACCATAATTACATTACTTCCGTTTTTCATTGAAATGTTACAATATGATTGGTTATGAAGTGGTCACATGATTATACAAGAGATGTTTCACATCCCAATGAAACTCAAACCCGAACTTGCACGTGCCTCCATGACGACGTCAGATGTAAACAATCAATGGCGTAGTAATTTCCAACAGCAAATAATCTAACACAAATAAAATTCACAACGGAAAATTCAACTATATTAAATTTTGGTGTGATTTAAATATAATTATAAAAATTGAATGCATTCTTTTGAAGTTTCCCTGGGGTATGAAAGCGTTGATCGAAGCACATTTTCAACATGAAGCGCTACTGCGCTTTATTGAAAATGTACTTCGGTCAACGCTTTCATACCCCAATGAAACTTCAAAAGAATGCATTCAATTCTTAGATAAACGTTACCAGAGACTATCATATCTGTAAAATTAAAAACATATCCACGGTGACATAGAGAAGCAATGCAAAAATCTAGGAAAATATTAAAGATGCGAAAATAACTGAACAATAACGGGTCTTAAAAGCAATTGTATTTGGATCATGAATTACCGGTTATGTTTTCGAACATGCTATCAAGAATGGGAATTCGGATATGTCAGTCGGGAAAATATCTGTAGCCAAAAGCTACTCAAACGAGTAAGTTGAAAAGTTTGCTTATCAAAAGAGATTATATTGAGAATAATTGATCTGACAGAAATGATCTTCAACAGAATTACTTTCCCATTAATTCCTAATCGAAGTTGATTATCCAACCGAGTTCGTTACTATCGACTTACAAATCGCCTTAGACAAGCAGTGTCACACATCAACACGTTTAAATTAAAATTGAATTACACACGTCGTATTTAATTTGTCTTCCGTTCATATACTTCAACATTGATTTGACTCATGTTTAATTTGGTGTTACGCTGGATGCATTGTACTTTGAGTTAGTCTAAATTTAATGTCGGGTCGAAAGACAACATCTAAAGAGAATGGTATAATCTGTAAATGTCTCTGAATTATGCTGTATATCCCCCTCCAAGAAAATTGTAATGAACAGGTGAAAAGTTTAATAAGAAAAGGGAAATGTGTAACTGTATGATGCGAACGAACCAGTACAGATTACATAATTGAAATGCTTATTTTGATATCAACTATTACGCTTAATTGTAGTTTTATGGTAATAACGCACTGATGAAACAGACATGTTTGGTTGTAGGTTTGGTTGTAGGTTTGACTGTATGTTTGGTTAATTGCATGATGGTGTAGGTTTGGTTGTAGCTTTGACTGTATGCTTGGTTAATTGTAGGATGTTGTAGGATTGGTTGTAGCTTTGACTGTATGCTTGGTTAATTGTAGGAGGGTGTAGGATTGGTTGTAGCATTGACTGTATGTTTGGTTAATTGTATTATGGTGTAGGTTTGGTTGTTGCTTTGACTGCATAATTTATTAATTGTATGATGGTGTAGGTTTGGTTGTAGCTTTGACTGCATAATTTGTTAATTGTATGATGGTGTAGGTTTGGTTGTAGCTTTGACTGTATGTTTGGTTAATTGCATGATGGTGTAGGTTTGGTTGTAGCTTTGACTGCATAATTTGTCAATTGTATGATGGTGTAGGGTTGGTTGTAACTTTGACTGTATGTTTGGTCAATTGTATGATGGTGTAGGTTTGGTTGTAGCTTTGACTGCATAATTTGTCAATTGTATGATGGTGAAGGTTTGGTTGTAGCTTTGACTGTATGTTTGGTCAATTGTATGATGGTGTAGGTTTGGTTGTAGCTTTGACTGCATAATTTGTCAATTGTATGATGGTGTAGGGTTGGTTGTAGCTTTGACTGTATGTTTGGTCAATTGTATGATGGTGTAGGTTTGGTTGTAGTTTTGACTGTATGCTTGGTTAATTGTAGGATGATGTAGGTTTGGTTGTACGCTTTAATTGCAGCTCTAATCCTAAGTTTGGTTGTAGGATGGTCTTATGTTTGCTCGTAGGGCTGATTGTATGTTTGGTTAATTGTACGATTTGTTGTAGATTTGGTTGCAGTTACAATCGTAGTTTGGCTTATAGGTTTCGATGTAGGTTTGGCTGTGGGTTTGGTTGTATGCTTGGCTATATGTTGGGTTGCAGGATGGTTTTAAGTTTATTTATAGGTTTGGTGGTAGCTGTGATCGTATGTTTGTTGTAAGTTTGAATAGTTGGATTTTTTTTTTAATTCCTCTTCAATGTTTGGAATTCAACTGTGCCTATCCAAATCGAGTATGATGGAAGGAGTTACAGAAACGTGAACTTGCTACCATTTTCTAATTAATGGAGGTAAATCTTTGATATGAGAAAATAAGCTAGAACCCCGATCTTCCACACAGTATTCAAAACCGCTTACCCTTACGGAGCACCTGAGTTCACCTCCGGTTTTTAGTGGGGTTCGTGTTACTCGATCTTTAGTTTTATATGTATGTTTTGGACCGGGGGTAGAATAGGTACCAGGTTTCTCCGTCCTAGAGGCACTAGTCCTCTAAAAGGGGTCAACCCCGCGGGAATCCTGGGGTATAGAAATGGGACCGAGAGCTTCTTCGGCTTGAAGGGGCGTCCGTCGGTTGTGCGGGATGTATAAATTGACAACCAACCCGTCCTTCGGATGAGACGTAAATAAAACCGAGTTCCCGTGTTGAGAGATTGCCACCCTCTTCGCACGTTAAAGAACCCAGTGTAACAGCTCATTATGAGCATTATGCTCATGATGAGTGGTCCATAGGAGACCTGTTGCACTGGCAAAATGATCCGTCCCTACCCATAACATTTCCTTGTTTCGAGTCTCGTGGCGTTTAAATTATTCTCGTCCTGAATATAGCTGAAAAATTGCTCGCTGGACGTTAAACATCAATCAATCAATCAATCAATCAATCTTTTTGTACTTTTTCTTTGGCCATTGTGTTGTCTGTTCTTCTTCGATATACCGATTCTGATTACCCCTTTAGTATCTTCAGTCTTCTTGTCCTTCAATATGATAGAAGGTTATTGCAAAAATGCCACGCAATTCAAGAGTTAGCTTCAGAAATAACCTCGAGGAGAAACCCGAGTGACTACGTATTGGGTGGATCTGTAACTATGCAGAAATGTACACCATACGGAAATATCTTTAAGAGTATTATTACGACAAGCCTATAATCCGATAATAATGCAATTGCTCTAAAACACTTTAAAATTGTTTGACTTTCAAATCTTTTGATTATGAGCCTAACTGATGAAGGTTATTCCAGAAACGTGTCGTTCACTTTAAAATTGATACCTATTTTTTGATTGTACGTATTGTACATATTGTATGTTATTGAACCAACGGACATACTTGATCGAAAGGTGTGAGAATCGATCAATATCGCCTGTTTCGTGTGCATGATATCTTTTGTGCATAATAAAGAAACAAGCAGATTCTATACACGAAAATCGTTGGCTTCATCACATTTCGTAAATAAACATGTTTTACACCATCACAAAATTTTAATACTGCCATTAAGATCTTGCATATAAATACAATTCTACAGGCAGAAATCTGATTAAAACAGGTATGTCCTATCCATGTTTTATGGAGACATAATTAACAAATCTGACACATCTAAGCTGTTCAGATTCTGGAAAATTTTATTCGAAAGTTAACTCGTTGAGGCAGGTTTACTTTGCTAAAAATATAGACAATCCACTAGTACAACTAGTAGGCCCAACTAGTAATTCATTTCGTACATTTATATTCATTCCGTTTTATATTACAATTTGTCGTACAATATTTGATTGCAATAGTCTGATGACCTATTTATTCTGGTCTCCCACAAAGACCATTAATGACTTTGGATATTCATGGCTAATTGATATTAGAAGTATCAGTTATGATTTTTTGTGATGGTCTTTAACCAGCAGACTCTACCTTACTCGCTAGTAGTTAACTACGAGTATTCATTGACCCTGCCATTGTACTGTCCATGTTTATGTTGTCTTTCATTTTTGTGATGATATGGTCTTTTTTTAGTAGAGGCTAATCTGTGCAGGTTCTTTATCGTTTGTTTATACATGTATTACCGTTGGAGATCCAATTATAAAGACGGGAGGGTTAGGATCCCATTAACTGGTTTAACCCCACCGTATATTTGTGACGAGGACATGGATTGAGAAACGTCATGTGCCGTGGACTTTTTTGTGTTCAGTGAGTTCAGTTGAGATGAATGGTGACTGTTCGTGTTGTTGATATTGGTGATGACCATCACTGTTTATACTTTTTTACGTAATTGAAGTTTTATTTTGAGACTTCATGCTATCAGAGTAGACCAATAGTAATATCCGTCGTCTTGTTTTTTGCCCAGGTTTTCACAATCACTTCACATTTTTAATGCACCAATGGGGAACAGACAACATACGTTTATCGGAGAAAGACTCGTTATTCTTTTCTAACAGAAATAGATTTACATGAATAATGCAGTCATTTATTGATTATTGGAGTTGCACATCATTGGACATGCTCACAGGGGTCTCGGTGGTATTGCATTTTTGACTTGATGGTTTGTGGTGTTTAACGTCACATTCAACAATATTTCAGTTATATTGTGACGGATTTTTTGGATTTTTTTTTCTTGACTTCAAAACTGAAATTTTCCTTTCAACATATAAAGCATGGCTAGATTGTTTACAAGCAAGGGAATACGAGTTCTAGCTCCAGGTACACATGTATTGTTAGAATTCCTAATATTAGTAATCAATCTTTGATTTGATGGTTTTGATTTTCCTTGTGATTATAACTGCAGTCATGTCCATGCCATGTATTTTGATGTATGAAAGCGCTACATGACCGTTTTATAACCAAAGCATACTATTTTTAAAGTTCAGATAATGTGCTTTGATTGCTGGGAATTCAAAGTCTGGTTGATTTAAACGATCACTATTATTACCGACAACGAAAATGACGTTAAATTTTCACATAAAACAGATTTCCATTGATACGTCACATTTGATTAACTTTTATTTGTGTAACTACCATACTTAACTTCAAAGGGATTTCCCGTCTAAGTGTGTGTAACGTTTATTGTTATTTTGATTTATATTGGATTCTTTTATCAGATTTCCAAGCGTGTTTATGACCCAGGAGTGAAATTTACTGCAGGAGATACATGGTCGTATTCCGGGAAATTAGAATTACTTTGGACATATCCTCCATAAATGTCAAGTCAGCACAAGTATTGGAACATATCGTCTGCTACTAAAACACGCATGGTAATCTGATGAAAAGAGGTTCGGAAAGGGGAAAAAATGTGTAGTCAACAAGGATTTAGTCAGTAAAACAACTTGCTATTTGAGCAATTTTTGAATTACAATAAAAATGACACAAAACTGATAGGAACAATTTAGGAGTGTTCATTAAAGCAGGAGTTACAAACAGTAATATGCCTATTACACAATATTTCAGATTGGAGTAGGAATCTCATAGCAGAAGGGGTTGCAAACAAAAAAGCGGCTCTCATTACACTATCTCTCAGACAGGAGCTATAAACAATACAGAAGGCGTTCAATACATTATTATGTTAACAAGAGTATGGTCAGGAATACGAGACGATAGTGTGAAACTAAATAAATATTTTTAGTATTTGTTTAAATATGAATCATTAAAAAAGACTTAGTTTGACTTGAACATTTCGTTTAATGATTGATATAATAAAACGTAGATATCAAATTTAGTGCGCACAACGCGTTTCTGGAATAACCTTCATCAGGTACGGTCAAAATCGAAAGGTTGGAAAGACAAATAATTTTAAAAGTTTTGCGAGCAAGTAAGCCAAAGGGCCTAAATAGGATCGTTAAAATCGGCTTAGGTGTCACCTATGGCTGAGGGGGGAGAACCTTAGTTTTAATAATACTTTCATTATTTAAAAACAGTCCATGTAATTATTGTGATTTATAAAATCAGTGTGAACAATCTCATTTCTACTCAAACAAGGCTACATTGCTCATAGGTTTAAATCATAGCTACAAACATTTTACGTCGTCCTCACGAACTGATTGACCATTTAAGGAAAATCCATGTCTCCAATGACAACGGGTCTTTTTCCTTTTACATAGGGTTTCTTTCCTCTATCACTGACAAGATATTTACTGTACTTTACTATATGAGAATATAGTGGGTGTCTTATAGGAGACAGGAACTGATATAGAATATAGTGGGTGTCTTATAGGAGACAGGAACTTATTACCTTCCGCCAACACCAGGGTTCACCCCCGGGATTTTGGTGGGGGGTCCGTGTTGCTCATCCTTCTTAGTTTTCTGTGTGTGTGTGTGTGTGTGTGTGTGTGCATGCGTGCGTGCGTGTTGCTTTTGCTTATCTTCGTTCTGTTGTGTCTAATGTTCCCAATATTGTCATTCCCTCTGGATTGTTCATTCTCGGGGTTCTCTTACTTTAATTTATCATACATAAATATGTTTCTCACATTCACTAGTTCCAACCTTTGAGAAGATAAAATACATACGTTTTTGTATGAATGCAGCGAATCCCAACAAAATTTGATCGCTCGCTCATTTTGCTGTCAGATCGACCAAGTAGTAAATGATCAGTTTATGGTACCGTTGAACATTATGAGTTGTATTTTCGTCTTTATGAATGGTCCTCTACTCGATAAATTGTCACTGTGAAGGTATGAGCAGACAATGGGATGCATTATCATACCTCATCTCGATATATGCTGATGTTCTGAGGAGGTAGTGCACTACTGCCTTTATTGTCAGTTTAATTCGTTAAAATAATATTCAGGGTGAAATTGGAATTCATATGCGAATAAAAACATTTTCATTTTCCAATTATGTAAACCGGAAAAGAGTGAATGTCAAGAATTCCAGAAATCACAATAGAAAAAACAGTAGACCATTCAGAGAAAACAAAGGAACACCAAAAACAAAGACACATGTTGCATATTTCAATCCCTGTATGTTATATCTATGGTGAGACAAGTCATAATTTTAGAACATAGTATCTCCAATGTTTTTCTCTTTATAATGGAGAATAATTGTCGATTTGGCTATATCATTATTCCTGATTAAAATTTTTGCCAGTAGTTCATTTCCATGAACACCATAATTTTGGTTTCCACAAAATTACATAGGTATCCTTTTTTTTTTTTTTTTTATTTCACACACCTTTTTTATGTTTTAACGGCAATTTCAATGATATG
Organism: Gigantidas platifrons; assembly: GCA_002080005.1. Lineage (NCBI taxonomy): Eukaryota > Metazoa > Mollusca > Bivalvia > Mytilida > Modiolidae > Gigantidas > Gigantidas platifrons. Next base: position 297,345 of record MJUT01063346.1, read on the forward strand.
TCACATACATCGTGGTGGTGAGTTTTATTTCAGAGGAGACCAAATTAGAGGATAAAACCACCGTTTTAACTACCTCAGGTCACTGACAAAATTCATTTACTTAAAAGATGTATTCTATTACAGATTGCCACTGGCGGCAATCGAGATCGCACGTTAAGTGGTGATAAGCACTGATAGCATATAGGTTGATGTAAATCCAACTATCGTACAATTGGTGTCACAATTGTCTCCTTTGACTTTTAATGAAGTGATTTAGTGCAATATGTTCAATTTAAAAATGACTTTGATGATCATCAGTTAGGAACATTCCAAAGTATACTGTACATATATTTTGTCTCTTCAATCATTTTGAATTAACGATTATCTAGTTTCTTAATATAACGTATATAAAACACCAATTAGAGGGAAGAGGAAAAAAAATATCAAGGTGGTTAGACAAACACCACCAGTGAACGTAAGATTATCGATCACCAACACACATACAAATGTTGACATAAAACGTCGGAAGGGTGACCTGAAGCTTCGAAACGTTGAGCATGTCATGTTCTGTGTCGTAAATGTCGACAAGAATACGGTTATAACAATGCAATCGTGGTTGATATCAAAACACACGAACCATATTGCTTAACGTTAAGTCTATGCACAAACACATAAGTAATTAAAATAACAGTAAACAAATGGACATAATGTCTTTTTCACATGAAAATATTATAATAGACATCACATTTAACACGACAATACAAACTTCCCTGTGGTGAGATCAGGTGTTTCGAAAGAATAAGCTCCTCCTCCATGCATGACAACCGCCCTGAAATCCCAAATTACATATTCGGTGAATAATACACATTTTAGCCAAAGGAACCAAATTTCCATGTACAGTAATTATATCACGAACATGTCTGTAAGCAGTTGAAACACAGCAATTCCATGACGGGGGAGATAAAACTATTTGAGAGTTGCCTTTATATTAAAACATTTCAAGCTGTCATGGTGTGTTCTACTGACTTAATATTTGCCTTTTACTTTCTCATTGGCCAATAGATAACTCAAACACAAAAGCTCGATTCTCTCTGTAATTTGTTCATTGAATTAATTTTAGCGTGTTTAGTTCCCGATGGAGCCTCAAAGCCAGCGCCCGATATTGTGCAGTAAATGTCGTTTATCTTGACAGGTACTGTCGTAACAGATAATACACAACGTTTTAAGAAGAAAGAGTAATTAAATCTGGGAATATTTGATGATATCATTTGTCACATATAATTGTAACCAACAGTAAGCAGCATAGTCATTCATTGTAATTAATTTCGCCGTTTCTCATGCATTGACTTTTTCTATGGAATCTTTTTATCATTGACAAGCAACAGCAGGAAGAAAAGAAAAATTGAATACCAGATGTAAATGTGTGACCCCTTCCTGTTCAAAATAATGGAGTGTAAAAACCCCAGGTTCATTAATTGATTGAGCAGGTCAAAACTATTTAGCGTTAAGGAAATGACTAAAGGCTGTTAAAAAAGAGATCATAATAATCATATAAACAGCCATTCTCGCGAAAATTTGCATTATTATCCTTTTTTTTTATATGAAAAACCATGCCCTTTGACCCTTCTGTTTTAAATATACCAGTCTAAAATCGTAAGAGTTTGAAATTGAAAGTTAATAGTTGGAATCATGTAAAATGTTAGAAAACACATGGATGCATGGAAAATGTATTTTCTTATTATCAACTTGTATTGAATTATGCTTTAGTTATAACAGTATGCCGCATAGGAGAGATTATGTACAAAAAAGATCAGGGTGTGTCCGAATTAAGAAATAATTCATGAAAGCCAGAGTTTGTATACAGTTTTAACATGGGTAACATTATTGTCGTACAAATTTTATCCCGAGCGTTAGCGAGGGATAAAATGCAACGAAAATAATGTTACCCATGTTAAAACATGATACAAACTCTGGCTTCCATGAATTATTTCGATTCTAGTAGGACAAATCTAACTTATTTTTTGAAGTGGAAGTCGGTAATGGAAATGCATCTCATAACAAAATTCACTAACCTTCATGTTTTACAGTTTAGTTGTTTTTCTTTTATGTATAAATAGACTGTGATGCTATGAAGTTACTGATATTTTCCAATTTATTGGCATTTTGAATTTAGCAACTTAAACAAATAAAATGCTCACAAAATCTTAAAATAAATCAGTAACCATGTGGTTCAATGTCAGCGTTTCTTGTAAACGACTTCCGGAAGATGTTAAATTTCAAAAGTCAAAGTCCATTGATGGTTGTCTTAAGTATTTATTCCGGAAAAATATAGGTAAAAACTATACGGGCATTTTTATGTTTGTTGTGCACCACAGTGCTGTATGAATACATAAATTCACTAGGGAATTATGTTTGTAATTTGTTCGTCAATACGCATGAGCGAATTAAAATATATCGCGAGTTTCATCACTGTATTATTTATATAGCCAATGAAGGACGTCATGTTAGAATCATATTTAAATCATGCTTAAACATAGGCAGAGTTATCGTAATTCTGTTTTGTCAAATATCGCCTGTTAATGTCGACTGTCTTGTTTTAGAATATTTGCCTGGGATTACATGTTTGGTATTTAACAATGCAATATATAAACCATATGACAATATCGGAAATTTTATTTTACACCAATGATCTATTAAATTTATCTTTTATATATTGTTTTAATGTGTTGTATTAATACTAAATAAACTTGCACTATATTTTCAATATTATTACATCAAAACAGATTCCCCGTATTTAAGGTGAACCTCAACATGTGTTTGATATATAGCGTTGTGATGCAGTGACATTATACACGATACAAGATTGATAGCAAAGTTGATTGAAGAAAATTGTAACGTACTGTATTTTCACATATTGCATCATTAATCATTAATAGGTTGGAATCTGTCACTCAGTCAAAGAGAACACATTTCTGGTCGTCAAGGGACGGTTCCGTATAAAAAGATTTATCTCATCTGCCCTATTGATGTCTTTTGTTCACGCGATTTCTCTTTTGTCGTCTGCCTCATGTTGATCGCTTCTGTCATTGAGAATAAATTGCACAAAACATTGTTGAAAAAATAATGATAAAAAAATATTACCTTCCTCTTTCAGAGAAAAGACAGAAACGTGTAGAACGATTGTAAACATGTTTTTTTTTAAATACGAGGATCGATGGATGTGATCAGATCCAACAAGTATCACATAAAATATACTGCTGATTTTTCTTATTTAGACGTTTCTCTACATAGTCAGTTGCTTATTTATATAAGTATGAAAAAAGAGGAAANGGGGGGGGGGGGGGGGTAATTTACCAGAGTAATAAATATTGTACTTATATTTCATTGTTATATACATATATGTTCATTAAGTAACTATGCCTTATGTGGGCATATTTTCATGGAGCGTTATGCAATCACTCACTCACTCACTCTCTCACTCTCTCACTCACTCATTTTTAACTAAATAAAACATTCTTCTGCTATATGTGATAAACACAACTCTCAAGTTTATAATATGTAAACCAATCGACATATTAACGTCAATAAAATTTTCATAAATAAAAAAAAAAAATTAATTCGACATTTCATTTCATATTTGAAATACGCCCGTTTCATACTGATGCATCTTGTCGTTATTCGCATTATGCACTTTAACTTTCTGCATCAACGTGTTGGTGAGGAAATTGAAAATGACATTTAATGGCAGAAATCAACACAATCTAATTGATGATAGTATTAAGCTTGTCATATTAAATCAGTTCTATCTAGGAGGCTGAGTGCAGGGAGCCCCAAGGATGGTTTGGTTTATATCAAATCCAGCAATCATTTGGGCATGTTGACAGCCAAGCTTTATCACTTTGATGTTATGTATTGCCCGCTGTTTAATGAGGTTCTGTTAATTCCCAGCCTATCAAACGATCGTGGCGTGCATTTATCAGACTTCAAAAACAATTATCTTCAAAATGCTTCAATCAGCAGCAAATCTCATAGCTTTGAAAAGCAACGGTTGATGACTTGTAAGATGTAAAAGTTTACGTTTTCTTACCAGTTGTTACATATACTGTGATTAATTTATCTCGCATGTCGCACCAGGTCACTTTTATCATATTTTTTATTGTGGAATGTCTGACAGACAGGTGTGTCTAATTAAATAATTTTTGTCAGATTTGTTTTATATTCATGAACGTTATTAAGTACTTAGACTGTGCCTTTTTTAACACTTCTTCTATTTGTGTAAGCAGGTGCATGTTTATTAAAACTATTGATGCCATGAGAAAAATGAGCAATTTACAACGAGGCAGGACGTTTGATCGGTTCGAAACTAAATTGAGCATGTGGCGAACGCCGCACTTTATATAATATTAATGTTTACATATTGGTTGATCGATGGGCACAATTGATCTCGGTAATCAATGTTTCATTTCTTTGTAGTTTTAATTTGATGGCGGCCATTTTTAGATGGCTTTTCGTCAGTAATCAAATAAATGAATGATAAATAACGATGGTAAAATGAAGATAAATGCCGTGAAAGTTGCCGTAATGATCAGGATGCGCAATATATATTCATCTGGATTAAATCTATCCGAGATGAATCAAAGTGGGTACTTTAAAAAGTCATTTTTCATCCTTTAAAATGATTAAGGTACTTAGCTGTGTCAGGGAAGGCGATATCAAGGGTTGAGGAGATCGATTAGCTCGTTAATCATATAGTTACAGACATCATTCCTTCAACATTTTTGTTCAGAGTTTATAACTTTGAAATAGGATGAAGCTGGAAGATGATAATCTAGTTCAATCGATGCATTAATGACTTTTTAATTTTGCCAATATAAAAATATATAACCTTGACCTAAGTCTTTGTCTTAGCTAAAAACAGTGCAGATAAAAATGTATTTCTTTTCCCACGCCGGACAGATTGTGTCCTTAATGTTCACTCTTAAATTCAACTTTTGTCACAGTTCAAATATCATGCATAAAAATACCATTTGATAAAACCTTCAGAGATATCTCATTTTCTTCTTGTGTGTTTTCCACTTCAAGCACATCCTCAAACCCGAAAATGATTGACAGGTTTATAATTGATTTGACAGATTTGTAACGATGGCGATTATTGGTCCATTACTTCAAACCATCAAACATGATATAAAGGTGTGTATGAGCTGTCAATCACCAGGACCACCTCGCACGTCTAATTATTTGATGGTGGTTTTTGATTGACATGTCGGCAGTGCGTATTTCATTACTGTGAAAGGTTTCCGACTGGGACTTCCTATTGATGTTGTGCTCGTAATGAACAACGTGTTTATGCTACAAAGAAATGATTAATTACATTACATAAGAATATCATATTATATCATTTTTTGTTTCTGCTATTCATGTTTAATGTTTAAAAGAGGCGGAGGGTGATTCTAAAAATTCTACTTCACAAAAATTCCATTCAGAACACACATTTTCAATGATTTTCGTATATTATAGAAAACTAAAAACATCTGAAAGTTTTTGTAAAATTTTGGAAGAAAACCTATCCGATATACATGTGTAGTAATATTAGTTCATCAACTGAATATCTTTTTGTGTATTATGTGTATATTTTGTTTACGTGGTCGGTGTAATTTGTGTCATGTAATGTTTCAACATTTTATTTACTCCATCCAATATACACTGAATGTAGTGGCAGTTTCAGTTATGATATAATAACTTTATTCTCTAAACCAATGTTGCAAAGGTTATTGATGGTAAACGAATAGTGGTATTTATAAATTAATATCGAAACTTTCAATTCCCCCATTTGTATTCTTTTATCTGTATACATTCAAACATGAATATAAAGAGCACTAACGATATCTTGAAAATGTGTTCTTTTTTGGAAGTTGTCCTTTATTTATAGGTTCAAATTTTACACACTATTCATTTAAGTGAGAAAATGAAACTACCCTTTATAGACAGTGATTTGTTATAAACAGGTACCGTTGAAGGTAGGCGGGACTGTACTTTGCAAATTATAAAATTTGATATAGAAATATGAAATTCTTCAATCATATGGGCTATTATATTGGTCGAAATATGTGATTTTGTAATCCTATGCGCCACAATATTTTTTATGTTCAGCCTTCTGGGTTTTTTTTGCGTTTTTTTTGTTTTTGTTTTGTTTAGCTTTTATCATCATTAGCTGAAATACACATTTATTGCATTTATAAATTAACACTACATTGCGTGCAATTTTGCAGACGAGACATGGACATAACGTCCGGATGGTGATTAGCTGTGACATATTTGATAGTATGCATTCCCGGGGCTATTATGTTGGTCATTTGTTCCGCATTAGCGCTAATGGTGCACGCTCATCTATCTTTATTAAGGTGATAAGAGAACACGCTATGAAGATGATAAATGATCATGTTTATGTGCAGATAAAATTACACTTCACCATACCATCGTCCAATGACAAATGTTTCCACTGCGCATCAAGACTATTGCATAGCCAGCATTCTCAGTGGTACGTACATCTGGACTTCATCAACACGATGCATTCTATCGTTTGCACACGAATCACCTTTTGGTTTTGTACGTCTGCAATCATAACAAAAATAACCCAATATTGTATAAACAGATGGAGGAAAACGTTTGATTGAATCTGCACACCCATATTTTGGTTTTGATGTATGTTTCATAAAGCATTTTCAGTGAAGTGTGTTTTAAATTGATTATATATGTTTCTGTATTGTTTTGGAAATCATTTCAGATAGCAAATATACGTCAAAAATTTTGTTTTTATATTATTTCGGAAATAAAAACATAGCTATCGAATTTACGGTGTGCTTTTCTGGAATAATCTTCATCTGGTACGCTCATAATCAAATGATTGGAAAGTCAAATAATTTAGAAATCATAAATTACTGTATATGCATTTGCGTAACGTTTGACATGGCCATGAATGCACTGTTTCGCTTCGCTATGAACAAAAATAATGTGGCTCTGAAATGATCCGTCACTCGTGGCTTTTCAACGTTGTTACTACATAGTCAGTCAAAAGGGTGAAACGATTTATCTTCACTGAGGCAAATCACATTATTTTTTTTAAATTTATTTCAAACGTTTTAAAATCAAAATTTTGTTATAGTTGGGATAATTTTATGACCAATTTTACACACCATTCACAACAATTTCATAAACTCCCATGCAACGAACTTTCGAAATAATGCAATGCATTATTGAAATATTGGTCCATCCTAAAGAGGGATGGTTTGCTGTATTCATTCTTTCATTATAAACGAAGGGAACATAAGTTTTACACGTGCTATTTCTTAGCTTTGGATATTCGGGTATAATTGTATTTAAGTCTTTGTACTATAATTCTTTAAAACTGGTTTTACATTTTCGGACAAACATATCTTTTTTATATTTTACTAAATATGCTCTACTTACGATTCACACAAAGTATTATTCATGTATTTTCTTGTATTTCAATCTCATAGAAATTCGCAAAATTTACATGTACTTCTTTTGAAGTTAATAAATGAGTGTTGCGAGACTTTCAGTGATTACATGGCAAGACATACATTATACTAAATACTATGATATAGTGTAGATGTGTTTCCTTTTTAGTGTTTTGCAGTAATAAATCGGTAACTTATGTTGTAACTCGTTAACAATCTGTAAAGTTATAGATAAGCTGTTTATTTCGGCGGTGATGCATTCGAGCAGTATTCTATAGTTTTTAACATTTTCACTGTTCAGCCATTTTTTTTGCCTGTGAATAATATCAATATTAGAAGAAAGTGACATAAAAAGAGGGAAAAAACATCTTGAATCACACTAACCAAATATATTCCAAGATAAAAGTGATGTTAAACCTCAGGTGTCAAAACAAACATCAATTTTATTATATTTCGAATAAAAAACTTAATTGTGACTGATTACATCTTGTTTTCTGTCTGTGGGGTGAACATTTTTTTCCAGCTATATTATGCTAAAATTCTGTCACTGTTTTCAATAACATGCTTAGCTTTCTACTACATCAACACATAGCTCTTATATATACAACTGTTTGATGGTCGTTGTAGTGGGCCATTCGGAAACATTATCCGAATCACCAAGATTTTGTATTAACTCAGTAATTCTGCTAGCGTAATGGGGAAAACAACTTTATAGTTGGTTTGATCTGATAAAAACCGACTAGTTGATGTTGTGGTTAGTGTGCTCGTCTCGAGAATGGACCCCTGGTATTTGAAATCTTATGTATTTAACTTGTCACCTCTCATTGTTATGAATTTGCAATATATTACAAAACATACAGGTACATGTATGAGAGCTTCTTGATCTTGTTGTCACTTTGTATATTTATACAGTATATTAACAATCGTGAGAAAATATTTTTTACTGCAATAAATCACACAAAACTCACCATTTGCAAAGTAGTGTTATTTGTCTATATATGTATATAAATAATGTGTTCATCACTTCTCAAACGAGAAGCTGCACAACAGTGTGTCAATCCTTTCAACCAACCAAATTACCAGCCATATTTACCTTTTTGCACTCTTGTAACATCAAGCAATCAAACACGTTTACTACATTTAAGGAAGAATAAAACTCAAGAAATGGAAAATTATTTAAAAAAAACACAACCTTTATTTTCATTGAAATGCCCTATATATATTGACTTGTACTGTGGTGATTTTTCAGAGTCTTAGTGTATCTACTTCTTTCATTTGTATCTTATAGATGTTTGTGTGTACAAGCATGATTACACAAAACAAGGAAAATAACATTTTTGAATGTATTTTTAATAAACAAACGGCTCGTATACCAAACGCAATGTGCACATTATCATTGTATGTTTAATTAAATTTCAGGCAATCGACAACATGAAACGTAAGGAACAAAAGATAGAAATTGATTGTGTATGACTTTCTGAATTTAATTATGAAAAGTCATAAACATGGCCAGTCATAATGGCATCACAACTCTTCTCCTAATGTACCATCTTTATCAAGGCAGACATTTTCTTTTCAGAAGGAAGAATGAAATTATGGTATTGTCATGATCGTAAAAACAGAGAAATAAATCATGGCGACGTGATCTTACATTGTAGAATTGATGTAATTGTCAGGTCCTAGAAAGTGATTTATCATACATCCCCTTGGTTATTATTACAAGGTTTTAATTAACTTCATATTTATAACATACCCGCTTTGAAATCCTACACTTAACATTTATGATGGATAGCTTTTAAACGGGTTTCAATCAATATTTATACACAGATATTACATTTATCAAATATTATTACTTTGAGTGTGATAAATGAATTTTGATAATATTTGTTTGAAGATTAGTTTTATGTTAATAAATGCAAAGGATTGGTATGAAATTCGACTTGAGCCCCTTCACCGGTTAAAAAGGTGCAGATCCCATCAATCTTATTAGTACACAAACTATCTAAATATGTACTTTATAATGTGTATTTAATTTATCCCAGTATCACGATGTCTGTACGTGTAACTCACTGTATCATGTTTCCCAATGTCTATATATGCACCTTGCTATGTTTGTACATATACCTTACTATGTCTATACTAGTACCTCACTTTGTACATGTACCTTACTATGTCTATGCTAGTACCTCACTTTGTACATGTACCTTGCTATGTCTATACTAGTACCTCACTTTGTACATGTACCTTACTATGTCTATACTAGTACCTCACTTTGTACATGTACCTTACTATGTATATGCTAGTACCTCACTTTGTACATGTACCTTACTATGTATATACTAGTACCTCACTTTGTACATGTACCTTGCTATGTCTATACTAGTACCTCACTTTGTACATGTACCTTACTATGTCTATGCTAGTACCTCACTTTGTACATGTACCTTACTATGTCTATGCTAGTACATCACTTTGTACATGTACCTTACTATGTCTATAATAGTACCTCACTCTGTACATGTACCTTACTATGTCTATACTAGTACATCACTTTGTACATGTACCTTACTATGTCTATACTAGTACATCACTTTGTACATGTACCTTACTATGTCTATACTAGTACCTCACTTTGCACATGTACCTTACTATGTCTATACTAGTACCTCACTTTGTACATATACCTCACTATGTCTATACTAGTACCTCACTTTGTACATGTACCTTACTATGTCTATACTAGTACATCACTTTGTACATGTACCTTACTATGCCTATACTAGTACCTCACTCTGTACATGTACCTTGCTATGTCTATACTAGTACCTCACTTTGTACATGTACCTTACTATGCCTATACTAGTACCTCACTTTGTACATGTACCTTACTATGTCTATACTAGTACCTCACTTTGTACATGTACCTTACTATGCCTATATATTTCACTTTGTACATGTACCTCAATATGTACATGAATGCATGCACTAAATATCCTTGACAAATCCTGTCTAAGGGCATGGTACATTGCTATTGGTTTCTCTCGTTGCCATTTCTATATCCGGAATTGGGGGGGGGGGGTTTACTCAAGGAGTGTTTCATGCTGTTGTGGTAGATTATATTGTCGTCCATTACTGTTTAAGTTTTGATATCAAAACACTGTACAAATCTTAATTATACATTTTCTACTTGAACTCTCCTTTAAATTACTTTCAAATACATTTATTTTAATCTTCTAATGAAACAAATCTGATAGAATGTTATCGTTGTTTCCGGTTTCAAGTAGAAGTGACTCTTTTTGCTCCAATTTCAAAGCAATATTTTATTTTTCAAATTAGCAAAAATCTTTAAATGTTAGTGAAAGAGGTTTAGTTATGTTTTTTTTTTTTTTTTGTAATTTACAACAAAGTATATAAAGCACAATACTGGTGGTTAACAATTTAAAGCTCTAACTTCGCATTGTAAATCATATATTATTATTTTATTGGTATATATTTATAAGTAGCAAACCATCGAATGAAGATTACATGATTTGCATCGAACCGTCGATCAGGAAAAAATATGTTGTCGATTTCTGCAGATCCTCAAAAGATACAATGTATCAATGTTTGGCTTTAAATAGTAACCCACGAGCCTTCCTTCTCCCAAAGATAGTAAGTCTCTCCTCAACAATAAAACATACATGATAGCCAATGAAGAAGGGAAGACAATACAATGGCCAAAATAGGGACAAAAAGACAAACAATGATCTACAAAACGCTGCACAGAAAAAACAAACAAACAAACAAACAAACAAACAAACAAAAAACAAAAAATGAGCAAAACGAATCACACTAAACACCGGTGGAGACCTCAGATGTTTCGGAAGGGTAAGCAGTTCCTGCTCCACAAGTCACACCCATCGTGTTACTGTTAAACGACACGAACATCATCTGATATGGAGCATGTTGGGACATTCGTGATGACGCTTACAAGATTAATTCATATGTGGCAAAGATATTATACCAAAATCTATAAATCACATCTAGACAACAAAAGTCACTGGTTGATTAGTTGTAGATCAACTAAACATTAAACTCATTACCATTGAAAACCTTTTTTACAGACGAAAAATATGAATACATATGTTGTTTCATTCACAACTTGTGCCTTGGTGTGAAATGTATGACATGAGATTTCTTGCATTTTTCACGATGATCACAGTTCACAGTCAACAGAGGCATGTCAGTACATAGGAAATGACTACCTCAGCTTCAAATATATGATTGGATCGTAAATTACCCAATTCAATATAGCAATATATAGGGATTATGAGCTATGATATATACATTTTGTTTGCAAAAGAAATGTTTATTGCTAGAACAAAGTCTTTTACAATCACTTAGGGAAAGTTTCTGTGCCTGAATCATGTATAAATAAACAATTATTGTTATTATATTTTAATCTAATATATGAATGAGTCACCTATAGTGTATCTACGCAATATCTGAATGGGAATGGGTTAAATATTGCGAATATATGATATCACCAACAGTAATTGTTAAATTTTTCATACTGAGGGAATATATGAAAGAGGGTAGTTTACAATCCCTAGATGTACGGTAATGGTACCTATATATCCAATATTATCAAAAGTAACGACCACTCTTGGGGCATGTTCATGTGGATTCATATCCTTTCTGGTGAACGTAACCAACATAATTGTATGTTTTAAAGAAGATCGTTTGCTATTGTTTAGCCAATAGTTGTAGAACAATTATGACGGGTTTGAAGACACAGAGTGAAATGCTTCATTTAATGAAGTATTAATATTCCCATTTTCCTTATTTATTTGAAAAATAAACACGTTCATCTACAATTAACATAAATTATTGTGACAAATACGTCAACAGATGTACTTTTATTGATAGCCTTAAATTCTTTTTTATTGTCGAGACTAACGATTATTACAATGTCTTTGAAGTTTAATGTCAAATGGGAACGATGGCTCAAGACTCCTTATGTCATTTGTATTGTACCAAGATAGTCTTGTCTTATAAGTTTACGACATCTAATCAAACACCATTAAAACCTTTTCCATACATCAGCAAGCAACCATGGCTATATCAAAGCAAGTCGTCAATAAGAACTATAGGAAAGCACGGAACCATTTAGAACTGATCAAAACATCGTATCTTGGCTTTTGATTTTAATGTATAAACCGATATCAGCGTCTCCACTCCCATTGATAAATCACTTTTACCACTAATATCTGTGAAACCGGTCTTAAATCATCATCTTTATGGCTAATTTCTATGCGATAGATCTTCTGTTTTTGAACAAACATCTATTTTGTCATATAAAATTGGATTCTATATGGAAAAATTATACAGAAAATAGCGTATTATTGTTTTTGTTAGTAATTTCCATCTGTAAGTAGGCTCAGAACACCATAAATCTCGGAGAACAGGATCCGATAATGACTACTGCTTTGTTTTTCAAATGATGGTTGAAATAATATTGATATTCTACTGTTGTCTAATTGACAAGTTAAAGCCGTGTAATATTTAACAATTGTCATTACCGGTATTAGAAAGCAAGTATAATTGATATTAATGGTTCATAGGTCAACACATTGATTTTGCTTTGGCAACTGTGGTATGGCATGTAATAAATCACATAAAAATGTAATTTCTTCTCTTTTTTCGTAAAGCGAAAGATAAGCTTACATAATTTGATTTATTATTAAATTTGCTGAATGAAAGATTGCTGTATTAAACATTTCAGATAAGATACAAATGAGAAACAGAATCGTTGTGGAATGCTTTAGATTGTTGTGTGGAACATCTAAAAAAAATCTGCTCAACATAAACAACACAAGGTATTCCAGATAATTATGAACGCTTAGAAGAATATCACCAACGCATGGAGGTAATGGTATACGTTTTAAAGAGAGAAAAGGCATGGTTTCCCCATCCCCGATTAACTTTGATAAATTATTTCTTCATTACTTGAGTGTGGTAGATCGTGGGCTCGTGCCCCGTCGAGTCAAAGGAAAGACTATAAAATTAGTATTTTTTGCTTATCCGCGAGGAACGCATCATTAAGGAGAAAGTGCAAAGGGCATCAGAATAATGTTTCCGAGTGGAGCGACATGTCTACCTTCGGACTGTTGTTTGAATGAGCTTGCACTATGAAAATCCCACTAAGCATGTTGGTCTAGTCCAAAGCGGATATCTCATTATCTTTCATCGAATGTAACGGATGCTATTTTGAACGTACCTGATAAAGGTTATTCCAGTAACGTACCTGATAAAGGTTATTACAGTAACGTACCTGATAAAGGTTATTCCAGTAACGTACCTGATAAAGGTTATTACAGTAACGTACCTGATAAAGGTTATTCTAGTAACGTACCTGATGAAGGTTATTCCAGAAACGCGCCGTGCGGATAAAATCTTATAGCTACGTAATCATTTGTCGTTAAACAACAATCACTCACCCACTCACTCCTCATTACTATAAAACACGAATTCCAAGTGAAGAACTTTTATTCATCATGACAGAAATAAACATGAATCATACTGAGGCCTAATTTCCCTCTTGACTAATCTCAATATACAAATTAACACCATTTCAGGTCAAAAAATAAAACACAATGAAAGGCTTAGAAAATTATTTTGTCAATAAATGTCCTTACTTGATTCACCAGCCTGATTCAATAATTGAAAATGCATTTACTGTTCCTAAATAATGTAATTATTAATAAAACTAAGATCACCACCCTCCCCCCTCAGGCATAGGTGACCATAGCAGATTTTGGCTATCCTGTTTAGACCCTTTGAATTTATCTTTCGATTTTGAGCGTACCTGATGAAGGTTATTCCAGTAACGTACCTGGTGAAGGTTATTCCAGTAACGTACCTGATGAAGGTTATTC
>MJUT01063346.1:346584-377987 GCA_002080005.1 Gigantidas platifrons
TATGGGCCCAAACTGTCCCCCAATAAAAAGTGGTGGGGTTAATATAGTTGTATGGGCCCAAACTGTCCCCCCCCCCAATTAATTGATAAACAAATATTAAAGACATATAGTGTTATTTTCCATACAAAAGATCGGTTTTCTTTGGATATATCAGTATGATTTCTGTTTATATGATATTCTTACCGGTGCATACTTTATCTAAGTTTAACACACAAGAGCCTTCAGTAAATGTTAATTGTTGCTGATATTACGAAAATATGTTGTAAATTGTGTTGAATGCGTTTTCTCTTGTTCATATTACATGTGCTAAAACTATTTCCAAGCAATAAAAGATAAAATGCGTTATGATTGAGATTGCAGAGGAAGAACACATTATACATTATAGATATATAGCCTAGAGCCAACATTAACAAAAGTGTGAAGATGCCAAAGGGATAATCAGAAGCGGCGAATCGAAGAAGGGCAATAAATGATATGGCAAGAGAAACAAGACAAATGATGATCTGCAAAATACCACACGGAAAACTAAAGATTGAACAGGACGAACCCAATTAAAAAAAACCGGGTCAATTCGGGTGATTCCGAATGGTAACCAGTTCCTGCTCAACTAGTGGCACCCGTCGTGTTACTCTTGTCAAAATTGCTGTTAGAAGTCAGGAATGAAGAAAATACAGGAATGTGATTACGATAAGGAGAACATACCCGTGTTCATTTCTGACACAGTCATATGGTGGCGAGTGTACAACCTACTCAGTGGTGACTTCATCATAATCACTAGCAACCATTGGTTCAGTAGCTTTCTGGTTATCACCAACCTTCTATCAAGAAAATCATGATATGAACCACAAACTTCATCAGAAAGTTAATTCCTGACTGGTGTGCCAATACCAATGTCTGGTATGTAAAAGGTAATCAGTTAAAATTGTCACCATAATGAAACTATTTCTCATCGCGTTTTTATAATAAACTATGTAGAATTCAATTAAAGGTAAGTATCAAATTACAGGTAATCTTCTCTTTTCTTCATAAAGACCCTTATTACATCTCATTTACACAGGTAAATGCTCATGGTTAGTTTTAGCGTAAATATATGCAATTATTATAATGACAGGTATTGGTATCTTCGATAGTTAAATTTGACAGTTAACACGCCATTTTTATCCTTTCTTATTATCGAATTCGTCGGTAGAGCTTTGAAGTCGGTGCTAAATCAGAAGAGTTGTCATTTTAATAATACCGATCTGTCAACACGTTGTACTCAATTTGTTTTGACCACCCCTACTAACAGTCGCTTGATTGATAACACAGTAATTCAATATGTCTACCTTTGATTGAATTAAAATACCCATATAGGATTGTCACGCCATTCACGGACGGTGTGCATGGTTACAAGGTAGTATTATTACCAGTATATATTTTTTTGATAAATACGTTATACAATAGATATTGTGTGTAGTGGGGGGCAGGAAAGACGATATACCCACAATCAATAGTAAACAAGAGAAACCCGTTTTTCTAATGCTAAATGAGTCATAACAGGAACATGACCTAAAATGTGTGATATTATGACAAAATGTGTTGTCACATATTTCAAACTGCAAGAAGGAAACATTTATTGACGCACTCTTTTCCTACATTTTTTTTTACCAAAATTTAGAATTTCTGACTCTCAATTTATGTTCATCAATCATTGTTTCCTTTACTGTCTTTGGGAACGACGGATGTCATATATGAGACTCACTTCCGTTTTGTTTCGTGGCATTTCATTTTGTCCAAGGGTGTTATTTATTGGACACTCTATTCGGTTTTTTTGGGAAGTCATTGTGTTTTTCTTTTCCCTATTTGGCCTTTTTGTAGAAGTGTTTGTTGTCCTAGAATTTGTTGTTTAGTTTGATATTTTGTGTATACACTTTGGCATCCGGGTCTTCATTTTACTCGATTACCTCTCCTGAATGGGGTAGTTTCTGTCCGTCCCAATAGTGATGTTTACCGCAGAAGTAAATATATGTATAATATATAGGGCGTCAAAACAGTATAATAGTTTTAATTAACGTTACAGAAAGCCGAAGGGCAACCAAGAATGGACAAACCAGAGACGCTGGCAACATTGGACAAAAGACAAAGAACAAACAAACAAAACAAACAAACAACGAAAACTTAAAAGATGAGCAACACGGGTCCTACCAAAAACCAGAGGGTGAACCCATGTGCTCATGAAGGGGAAGAACGGGTCCTGATTCTTAAACCAGACACTTTGACATAACAAAGAAAAGACGCACACATGATCGTAACAGTGACCCACGGGTAATATCCTACTTCCGTTATATCGCAATTTGAATAGAAATAGCACAAAAAAATGTCACCAAATGCAAGCAGTTCTGAAATGGTAGATTAGTCAATCATTATGACATTCCGTGTATCAACTGATTACACATAGGTTCTCTATGTAACATGCAGAATACGTTTCTACTTTGACCCGATTTTACTATATACTGATTTTGTAGGTTAAAATTACACGGTGAATGTCATGAAAACACCAGGATAAACTTACCTATTGAAGTACCTGATGACATTATTATGATTAACAACACGTCAATACTGGTGTTAATGTAGTGGTATTACATGACGAGTACCACACCTGGAGCAACACATGCAAACTCTTTCAAAGAACATGTTTTTTAGAGGCTATGTTATTTTTATGGAAAACTAAAACAATCTTCGATGATGTCCTGTAATCAATGAAAACAATACGAGAAACCCTTCTTGGAAACCATAAATTGCTGAACACAAAAATAATAACGACAGAGGTTGATCGAAAACCTAAAACAAATTCATGGCCTGTGATATGTACAACAATGTGGCTGAGTCTTGCCCTCAATCCTGATATCTCCAGAGGGAAAGCATAAATTACCAATGCACATATTCACTTTAACTCAAGATAAATAATATCATAATCAATAATTTCACTTCGATTTAACAAGTAAATCGCCTCATCCAAGATCATAAAAACGAGGTTGGCTTTTATTTATTCTTTTTCTTGTTATTTAATAACTTTTTGTGTGTTTCGTTTCATTTTGGATTGCTTTGTTTGTTTGTTTGTTTGTTTGGATTTTGGGTTTGCATTTTTTTTGCTTGCTTTTCGATTGTTTGATTTTTTTTCTTCTCAATCTTCTACATTCCTAATGAAATTGATTAAAAAATATTCATACTAGTCATAACCGTTTGCGTATCAAAAAGAAGAAGTGTACTTTTTTATATTCCATCTACATAAAATCATCAGAAGAAGGAATTCAAATACACTTACGATTTCTTTATGTTTTGTACCATAGATTGTTTTGTTATATTTATCATTAGACACAAACCCGATCATGGATACTACAACCGACCTTGTTAATCTTAACTGAGACGAACTTCTAATCAAAGAAGATAACGTTGTCAGATGAAGCGCCAAAGGTTATTTTTTATTTCTTTCTAGTGCTGATCTTTGAGTAGTACTATTGCAATTAGTGGTCGTTACCTCACAAAACGGATTTTTGATAAAAGAGAGAGAGAAAATCCATCTTGTAACCTCTGACAAATGTAATCATTGCATTCAATTGGTGGAGATTTGAAGTACTATGTAACAGCTCAAGACAATCGCGTTACAAAGCATCATAAATCACGAAGCTTTAAACAAATTACAAATAAGTTATCTACAGTTTTGGCATCAGAGACCGCCATATCTGAAATTAGTCCCGATATATCCCTACGCGGTTGTCAAGATAACGGGAATGAAATGGTACATTGGCAGTAAATATAATCGGAGCTGAAAGTCAGCCAGTATTGAAATGAAAAGAATGGCTTTTATTGCTGTTGTAACTGCCATATTGGTGTGTATTGCTACCATTTATCAAATATTCATTAGTTTTTGTATCAGGATTACAACTTTCCTGACATGTTAATAGATACAAGCGAAGACAGAAGGCAATCTACTTAAAATGATTCGGAACATATTGTTGATTTACTATCTTCCAATTAATTACATTCAGAGATCAGAGAGTTAGTCTGAAACAACAAGTTACAAAAATATTAATTATGACAGAAAAAGAGTATATAAAATCAAAGCAAATTTTATAATTACTTCTATTTAGGCTATGTGTAGTATGAACTATATTTAGTCATACAGTAAAACCTGTCTAAGCCGAACCCCTTTGGAGTTGTTCAGCTTAGACAGGTGTTTGGTTTACACAGGTTCAAATTACATAGACATTTAGTAGATGGGACAGGTTTTCGGTTTACTCAGGGTTCGGTTTAGACAGGTTTCACTGTATAAAATATAGTAAGTCACATGATAAACGTGATTTATCAATGGGTGTGCATCATGAGATAAATGATTCTCTCGAAAATACGTATTCCAAAATGATGGAGCAGAAAACAGGTACAAGATTCTGAAAATCATAAAACCAAGTGCCATCCAAGACATATTTAAACCAAATTAGAGGAAAACTAGACGATAACTTAATATGAAATACATTCCATAGCACTGGCTTATAAGCCTATGATTCCATCGTGAACTAACAACTCATTATAACAGGGTTTCGACTTAGTGGCCGTGAGATAATCATAATGTTCCAATGAATTCACAGGCACTAGATATTCAACTTATATCTGGTCAATATTGTTAGAATAATTGGTTGGTTTTTGGGCTTATGCTATGACCATCACATGATGTTAGCCAAGGTTTTTTATTTATTCAGAACAAAGTACAGAAAAAGTTAACATATACTAAAAAATGAAACACAAAAAGGGGATTACACAATTTGAGGACTCCGGACCTCTGGAACATAGATGACTGTCACAACGAAATGGTAATAAAGAATAATGTATCGTTTCAAAATTGTCCGATTAAAATATAGAACGGATATCTTCCATATGACATAATAGTAACATTCACCTATTAAGCATAAATATGTTAAAATAAATAAAGCACATTAGTTAAAATGAAGATCCAGTGAAATTGTCTGATTTTATAATGTTTCACTGGCTTAAAAAGAAGAGTTTGAAGATACCAAAGGGAGGCAATCAGAATCCGTAAATCGAAGAAGAACAGACAAGACAATGGCCAAAGAAAAAGGACAAAAGTACAAATGTTTTAAGCCATTTCAATTTTGCTCTATGATGTTTATAGAAAAGGTATGTGGGTACACCTAGAAGTAAGATGTACAACTTTACGTGATAAGGGGGTGGATAAACTGACGACATTTAGAATGGATTGTCGACATGTCTTCTTTGAAGTATAAAACATGATCATATATACTGTTAACAATTGTCCACGGCCATATTTCAGCAGCTAAGACACCAAGCAATATAACTATTTTTGCGCATCACAAACTAATTCCCTTTAATATCAGTCAGTACATGTATACTGTTGTGTGTAGACACACAATTATTAAACCTGAACGTATATACTTGTATGATTATGTTTTATTAATATATATAAATCTACGTCGTATCTAGCCCCAATCAAATTGACGTCGTCTATGCGCACATATTTACGCTGGACAAATAATCTGCAGCTTACCGACAATGAGACATGAATATTATGTGAAATTTGTTGTTTGTCTATTTTGACCATCAACCGAAGCAGGTCATTTTGAGATACACCTGAATCAGCTCAGACAAAACCATGCAGGGACATGCCACTTATGATAGTCTTCAACCTTCATCCAAACTTCCCACTTTATATAAAAATTATTCAAACCTCCGTAATTAAGCATTCGTATGTTGATAGAACAGCGAATACAGACCTAAAAGATGGAACTGTGAATCTCTTTCGAAATGGAATGAGCTGCTATGTTATCTATTACAAATATGTATGTAATTACTAAATTTGTATTTGCTTTTCCAAAGGTCGCAACTACTAAATGTTTAAAAAGAATAATGCATTATCATATTAACCAGAAAAATCTATTTAAAGCCAGTTGTAAACCACGTGAGCGATTATAGTCTTGGCTCCTTTTTGAAGAGTTCAGTGGAACTGAGGACAGGGGACACTCAGACTAACAAACCAGATCATTGATTTGTTATGTATTTCATTACTATGTTTATTTGTTTGTTATTTTGTCACAAGCTTTATGTTTGCTTATATGACAATGAAATTATTATAAACTCCTGGAAGTCAATGGTTTGTATTTTGATATTATATTCATGGTGGCTTGTACGTAAAAGGCGCCAAATAAAAAAGAAACTAAACACAATGATTCCGTTGGCTATTTCTCGAATTCTTACGTATTTACTTCTCTGGTTCCTAATCTGTCAAGAAATATTTATGTATTCCAGACTGAATAAAGGAATTAAACTGTAGATCAGTGTGTGCCTGCTACTCACCTCACAATTAAATACATTTAAAACTATTTAAGAACCAAATTTAATCATTTTTCTATCGACTCCTGGTGGTCTAAAATCTGATTTGAAACATACCCGAGGTCCAATGATTACTAAATGATTCTAACCACCCTTTACATTAGAGGTCGTAGTAGAGTATTATTAGCTGTATGTTGCAATCTAAGATCTCTTTGATGTACAGTTCGACTGTCATTCTAGATTTTCTCACACGCTGCGCAACAATAATGAAGGTCACTGTTCAGGTGATAAACAAAAATATAGGTCTGCTTATGAAAAAAAGGCGTAGATAAATTATAACTATGATAAGATGAAATGACTATATTTGTCTTGACTGAGATGTAATTTCGTCTTTTTAATAGGTTTTGACGAATTCAAACAGTTCAATATAATCTGATCAACACAACGACTGTAGACGATTACCTGACAAACCCATGGAAAAATCTTTTGTTAGCACCTGACCAATAAATTACCCTGTAAATTAGGTTTCTGTCGATTTGCATAGAATTAAAAACAATTCGTGTATAACTGACTGAAACACGAAGACATTCTTTATCTTTAGTTCCATAAATCAAAATAACAAAACAAGTAATTCGTATCATTCAAAATAATGAACAAGATATGTCGTCTGCGTTTATAACGCGTCTTATTAATGTTAATTTATGGGACGTATGACATAAACTGTAAAAAGAAATTGTATTTTAATTAACGCATATTTCAATATTTTTTAATATCATTAAATAATTAATAAATCTATCTGTTGATTTGTTTTCATGATAACGCTAAGCACATGATGACATTTCTAATAATTATTAATTAATTGTTGGAACCCTTTTTTCTCCACTGCAGTTTTAAACAAATATTCTTTCAAGCCCCGGTGATTAAAAGTCCATCAAATTAAATCATCAACATCAGTTTTTTTTGTTGTTTTTTTTATTTTCACACATTTAAAAGACGGAAAAATCCAATTAAATGCGGAAAATGTTGCTTTTTTTTGTGTAAATAATAATGTCTTTACATTATGTGATCAAAACGATTTTTTTCATGGGAAAATACTTCTATATTAACAAAAAGTAATGCAATCTTCACATTAGCCATACTAGTAATAAGTTTTCAGACAAGAACACGTGTGAAATTATACAGTGTTGAGTGATGGCTCATCGACTCCCGTGCATTAATTTGGAAACAACAACAAACTACTACGCTATGTCTGTCTTCAGACTGACTCCATTTATTGTTTTTAGATTACAATCTGTCAACACTTGCCACCGTAGCTGTTGATGTTCTTGATGAGAACAGCAGACGTTCACCTGTCAATCAGACTCGTTTCCGATTGTCATGCGCCTGTGCGGTATTGATATATTTATTTGAATCTTCAAATGCCAAAGATGATTGGTACGAGGATATAGAGTACATGCAGTACGAACTAGAGACGTGCGTGATCTGTTCTACTAAAAAAATATGTTTTACGTTAGAGAAGATGATGAAGAGGAATGCTTTATTTTCATGGAAAGGGGCCCACTTGAGGCATATCTAAATCATTTACACATCATTGACAATCAAACATGCGTACATGACTTAAGTTAACTATTCTGAAACAGGTACCAGGGGACAATGTTAAATGACATGCTGGTATTTAATATATTTAAATATGTTCATTTAATATGTCATGTGTGTTGTAAACGTTTCATCACGTTATTCAACAGCTGTACACCGACATGGTATCATTGTGTCTAGTTCACTGGAAAGACTAGCTCTAAAATAGCATAGGTGGTTAGGGTGGTTGCACGTTTATAATACAAGGGCACCCGTTGGCATGTCCATGATCTAGTCAGGTCTTTAGTCTACGTCTAAAAAAACAACGTGCACAGCTTTTACTTGCTTCATGTTTTGCTTCAGTTTTGAAAATAGAGATTAAACTGTGATGGTCAACAATTCCTTCAATATCAACAAAGTATGGTCTCATAAAATGGGACATACAATGAAAAGTATCTTATGTGGATTTTATTCTAATACAAATACTGAATCAATGACTGCTTCAAAACTTCTGGAAACAGAAAGGTCAAAACAATATGTGGAGTCAACAATAGATTCACCATGGTGCAAATTCTTTTGTTCTGCGATGTCCTGAAATGTACTCGGACACCCTGTATAGCAAGATAAGGACACATGTCACGAAGTCTCTACACACTAGATACTCAATGGGTATGTGAATCAGGTGTGGATTCTGAAGAACTCCAAAGATCTTTTAGAGTACATACAATCAAAGTTCCTCTCCTCCTGTAATAGCATTAAAACATATGACTTCTCTACCCTGTACACAACTATTCCTCATTCAAAGCTAAAAGACAGATTAAAAGAATCAGCCCATCTGTTTCTCATAGAAAATAATGGCCAACGTAGATACACATACCTTCTTGTCTTATGAAGGGACATATCTTATTTTGTAAAACAAAGCACTCTGCAAAAAATTCTCTGAAATTTATATCATCAAAATGCACGATTAATTTTTATTGACACCATATTTGTTATGCTTGGTGGACGTGTTTTTCAACAGACAGTCAATATACCTATAGGTACAAACTGTGCTTCTCTTCTCGCTGACTTGTTCCTTTATCCGTATGAGGCAGACTTCATGCAGGACCATCTCAAGAAAAACCAAAAGAAGCTAGCTTGATCATTTATTTGCACATTCCGCTATATAAATGATGTCTTTTCACTAAATATTTATAGGTTTGGTGATTTTGTTGGTCGCATCTATCCCATTGGGGTTCAAATAAAGGATACCACAGATACAGCTAGGTCTTGACCTACACTTCGAAATTGGCAATGAGGGACGATTAAGAACAATACTTTACGACAAAAGAGATTATTTCAATTTATCTATTGCAAATTGTCCGCTTATATGTAGCAACATTCCAACAGCGCCTGCATATGGAATATATATATCTCCATTGATCCCATATCCAGAGCATGTGGTTCCTATCAGTATTTTCTTGATAGAGGGTTGCTGCTAACAAGGAAGCTACTGAACCAAGGATTCCTCTTAGTTTCGTTTAAGTCATCACGATCACCACCAAGACTGGGTTAACCGTTACAGAATATCTGTCTCACAAATGACCACGAATATGTTCCACTACTCGGAACTTTCCTAATTTATGACTTATCACTGGGTTTGTAACTAGAGTAACACTACGAGTGCCACTAGTGGAGCAGGAACTGCTGCTTCCCTTCCGGAGCATCTGCGTTCACTCAGGTTCTTAATAGTGTTCGTGTAGTGTTTTGTAGATCGTTGTTTGTTCTTTGAACCATTGTGTTCCTTCTTAGATTTACTGACAACCCCTTTTGTATCTTCCTCTTCTTTTTCTAACCTTGCATAAGTATAAGCTATCGTTGCATGTCAATCTTGGTATAGATCAATAATACATCATTGGGCGTTCACCCTCCTGGATATAATTTCTAAGTACAAACACAATGTGCATATATTGAGAACAGTCACATGACAAAATATTACATCAATATTATGACCAATACTAGATTAACGTTAACTACTTTCAGGATTAAAAAACTGGAAAACATCAACGATTATATTGCTGTTCCATTAACATAATTAACATGTTTTGTATCTCTTCATTAACATAATTAACATGTTTTATATACATTGTATCTCCATTAATATAATTAACATGTTTTATATATCTGAGTTCTGTAACATGTATATGGTGGATTTAATCTTGAGGTTACAGCAAAGTAGGGCACGGACATTATCAATCATAATTACAAAAGAAATTAAAATACATGTGTGTAATGAAATTATTTGAAGATACAAAATGTATAAGACGTTGCTTGTTTCTGTCATATGGAGTGTTTTCCCTCTTCCAACATCTGACTGGAACCGGCTGTTTCAACAAATATATAGTTACAAGTCGCCCTGTTTAAACATTAAAGTCTGTTGTTTCCTCTATAGACTATTAATTCTGAAACCAGTAAGGCGGTCAGTATTTGGTAGAAGTATAGAAGTAGACATCATGATTCTGTTTATTGTCTGCTAACCCAGTAAATATTGTGTTACTTTGTACATGCCCCTTAATTAACACGTATATATTGATAATATCTCTGGTACCAGTAGTCATGGCTAATATAAATGGCTTTCTTATGAAGGTATAACTTGATAGAATCGAACGAAATTCGCGCCCTATCCAATGGACATTGGTCCACATATCCAATTGTAATACGTCTACTACTCTTATGTCTTCATGTGTTTCTAAAGATCAATGTCGATTTCAGAATTCTGATTTCTATTTGGAATCCATTATATACCAGTTAATGTATCAAACTCCATTTGTTCTTCTTTTGTTCAATGTTTCCCTCAGTAACTATAGTGATTACGAAGTTATTTTTCGCAAGTATTCGAGAGTATTTTGGACAAATATTATATCATCAAACAACATGGTATAAGGAGAAACATTTAAACAGGTATAGCCTAACATTTACCTTAAGGATCAAGTCCGTAAGATCTGGTAAGATTTATGTATACGAGGTGAGAGTTAATCCACGATCCCCTGTTTAACTAATCACTTGTAATCGAGATATGCCAAATCTGTTCACATAATGAACATTTTTACATATTTAAAACAGACGTTTGTTATGCTGATCTGCCCAATTATTACAAAACATTAGCAGATTAATAAGTTAAGTAGATTCCTATCCATCAACAAAGAACGTGTTTACCATACGGAGAATTTTAGAGCTGATGACAGATTGACATTTTACACCAGTTCTTCTGTAGAGTGATGAAGACACATTTGGAAACTAATGTTTGTTAATCACGTGTATTTTGCGTGCACGATTGTCATAGATATAACCATGTCTTTCATCCTACACCAATTTGCCGCACAAATTGCACTGTTCATTGAAATGTCTGAAGATTTATTCCGTATACCAGAGTGGAAATGTATGGAGATGAAATAATTCTGGTGTATGTTTTAAATAAATAACTTTCTTTAATCTACCGAATTTTATTGCTAGAGATATTGGTCGTTATTATATTTTTGTACATTTGGTTAATTCAAATATTTATGTTTATAGGTTCAACATCTTCATTGAATAAAGAGGGAATTGTTTTGGAACATGGACTCCACATATGTTTTGCTTTGATACTTTGTATCATGGGAAGTAATTAAAAAAATTACATTATTTACCATGTAGTAATCAAATAATAATAGACCAACCTTCAAGCAATTAATTTATCATCTATTATATACCCATATGCTTACCCTACCGGGGCACCTGAGTTCATGGGGGGGGGTACTGCTCAATGTTTTGTTTTCTGTGTAGTGTTTGCTAGATCTTTGTTTGAACTATATCTTTTTGCCAATCAACTTACGGCTACTCCGGTTTCCTCCATCAAAAAAGAGCCGTCACGATATAATTGTAATATTGTTGAAAGTGGCTTTAAACACCATAACCATAACCCATTCATTATAACTACAGTTTTCGGAAAAGGCAACAGTTAATTGCAAAATACTTGATAAGATCAACAAATTATTTCTATTTACATCTGAAAAAGAATAATGAAACCCGCCAAACATAACTTTTTAAAGCATAAAATTATTTTCTATTGGCCTTTTTAAAATATTTTATCTATTTCTTTTTTTCTTTTTTTATATCTTAGTGTAGCACACAAATGTTGATAATGTGTCAGTTCATCATATAATAAATCATTGTGGAAAACAAAATGGCTCCCTGACATAACTTTTGCAGAACGAATTTGTTTTCCTAATAAATATCCGTTTCTGTCAGTGTTAAAGGAGAAAACCTGTTGCCATAGTGAGTGAAGCGGTTGGAGGTATATGTCGGTTAAACTCTTCAAAGTCAACTGAAATCTCCGTAACCACGTCATGTAGTTATTAACCATTAAATGCTAATTCTGTCAGAGAAATAAACGCACACAAATCATTCAAAACGCTTCTTCCTTTTTGATACATGATCTCCATGAAAACTGGCGTATGAGTTAACATTGCGTTTTATATTGCACAGCGAACTACTTACCAATTGAAAGCATCGCTTTGATGTGTAGCGTGAACAAAGCTCCTGATAACTTAGTAAACTCCAATGGTATTGCACTTCAAAACATCCTTACTTCTGCTTTATAAAGCAGATGACTTGAAACAGATTCAAAATAATGTAAATAAACAGATTTTGGAAGCACTTTTTCAGAGTTGAACAGTTAATTTGTTTCATCATAAATATCAAATATAACTAGTGTTCCTTGGGGGTGACACGTACACCCGAGTATGTCGATGACACATTATAATACCAGGGGTGTATATCTAGAGAATATGTCTTCCGCATCTCTGAGAAGTGTACATTATAGTCAATTTAAAAACTCAAAACTAGTGATAAAAATTCAGCAGACAAATCGTAAAAAGAGACAACAATTGATACCCCTAAAACACAAATATATGACCAATCAGTTTCCTGACTTGGTACAGGCACTTCAATAAAAAGTGGCGGGGTAATGTTTTTTTTTGGCTCCCCCTCCCCGCATGGTGAAATGATGCGGTCATGAGAGTGTTTCCCATATGTGAATGAAATCAATAAAGGAACTTGCGCATGGATTTACATTACAAATCTCCTGTAGTTTCACCAAATAATCGGTCTGAGTTCTCCTGGAAAGTTACCAAAGTTTGAATTCAAATATTTTGAAATCCAATCATTCCATATCACAACTATAATGTACATGTGCTTCGGATTCCAGAAAAGCACTGTTTTTATATACGTTTCCAAAAACATAATAT
Organism: Gigantidas platifrons; assembly: GCA_002080005.1. NCBI lineage: Eukaryota > Metazoa > Mollusca > Bivalvia > Mytilida > Modiolidae > Gigantidas > Gigantidas platifrons. The sequence goes on from MJUT01063346.1 coordinate 359,766, forward strand.
GGTCTGAGAGTCGTCCAGGATATTTTCCAAGGGTGGCGGTCAAATATTTGGAACGCCAATTGTATAATATCACAGCTATTGCTCTACTGTTTCCAAAAACAACAATAGGTTTGAAAGTCATCAGAATATTTTCCAAAGTTCAAATTCAAATATTTGAAACTGATATTTTATCATGACATAGCTATGGTTCGTCTGGTTCCAGAGATGTTTGATTTGGGGTACATTTTCCCAAACAAAATGGTAGGTCCGAGAATCTCGAAATATTTACTTCAGCTGGAATTCAAATATTTTTAAATCCAATTGCTTCATATCACTGGTATTGTAATTTTGGTTCCAGAAATGTACAGTCGCTACTTTCTTCAAAAATAATAAGACTGAGAGTTTTTCGGAATATTTCTAAAGTTGGAATACAAATATCAAATTGTTACAGGCATAGTTCTTATGGTTCTAGATTTGTATAGTTGTCAGGTACTTTCTCAAACATTCATCAGTCTGAATATATTCCAGAGCATTTCAATAAATTGGACTTTCAATCTTTCCTATATACTAATACACATGCAAGATATTCATATATGCTTTCTTCATGCAAAACAATTTTCAATCAAATCTTATTTTTTCAAGTTATGGGGAATTCGTTGTCGTGATCGTATGGTAGTTGGATTTACAACTGTCTATGCAATCAGTGCCTATCACCACGAAAGTTGTGAGTTGAATCCCGCTCATGGCGAAGTGTACTCGATACAAAATTTGTCAATGACTTGCTGCAGGTTGGTGGTTTTCTCTGGATACTCCGGTTCACTCCACTACTAAAATTGACCATCACGATATAGCTGAAATATTGTTGGAAGAGGCGTTAAACACCATAACCCTAACTCCCTTCTCACGTTATGTTGTAAACATTGAATATTTGTACCTTGAGGTCAATGGCATAGGTGGGTCATGATTGGACGCATACATAGTCTTAAGAGGATGTATACACAAGCTAACTTTTCTGAGCCTATAATAGTAGGTGAAAAGATAAAAAAAATTCTGGTGCTGAATAGCTGGTATATACGAGAAGAACAACAACAAGAACAAGCATTTTAGGGTAAAACGATAAATCTCATTTCGTTACAGGAGAAACAAAATTACGGAGTAATCTAATTTTGATTCCTACTCATATATGATTTTATAATATTTGCATAATTTCAATTAATGTAATTTTGAGCACACTTACACTCGTACATGGAAGTAAATTCTTTTTAAATATATTTTCTAATCAAAGACTTTGATACCCTGTCATCAATAACGAATATGAACAACTGTAGACGTCTTTAATGTGGTAACTTTGCTACTAGAGGTGTAATGACTTCAGTAACTCAATGATGAAACACGGGGCCACCCTCTGTTATAATGTTACTGTTAATTTGCAAGAATGGAGGCGAAAACGTTTTTACAACACATCATAATCTTTTCAATTGCCAACCATAAAATAAAAAGCTGTAAATTTTAACATAAATCAACAGTTTATATCTAAGCGATACCCTTTGAAGTTTTGAAGTATCCATATTTTTTCTAGATGATTCTTTGCTTTTTTCACATATAAAAGAACCATAATATTTCCATTAAATTAGTACTATAAATCAATTCAGACATTTATGTGTGCTAAATATTCATATCTCATTGAAAAGAAAATTTTATGGTGGCGACGTTGATAGCGAAGCAATTTAACTCCAGTTCATTGTCGTCTAAAATGTCTTTTGACATAAATCTTTAACTGGATGCCCACGATGACAGAATTATTACATTCTACCTTGAAAACAATTTAAGATGTTGAAGAAGGGCTTTAATCATTTTCAACACAAAGACTTTATCTGATTGATGGGCATAAATAATCAAACATTAATATACAACCTACATATAAGAAGACAAATCATAGGAAACGCACCCTTGTCTAAAATACCATCCTCTGTATACTGAACATATACTAATAACGTTATCATTATGAAGGTTTTGTGGTACATAGCGAGCAATTTTTTTTTACATTTAGAACAAATCCATGAAAAATGTTGATATGTCATGTGGGGTACAAACATTTATCAACCAACTTTTGATAGGAAATGTTGTACTTTTTTCTGAACAAGAATAGGGTGTTAAATTTCGACATATGTTTACATCAGGGTACATAATATCAACAGAGAGACACCGACAAACAACACTAAAGTATGCCTGTTCGTTTCCTACTTATAGCTAGGTGTACTCGATACAACTTGGTATGATAACGTTGCTCTGTTACTTGTATATGGTCGGTGGTTTTCTCTGGATATTCCAGTTTAATTCACTAAATAAAGCTGACTTAAACGATATAATTGATATATTGTTCAAAGTGGTTATTTAAAATTTTTTTTTGAAATTAGTATATGTATAATTATTTAACGTTTACTGTTTATATCAAATATTAGAAAAAGACATCGATGACAGAAATATTGAGAAATATTTTGGAAAGCATATTTTTATGAAATAACAATCTCCATTTCTTCAATATTCATTATTTAGTTTTAACTGATATTCACAGCCATAAATACATCTACATGTATATGCGTCGGTACTCTGAAATATTCTATAGCTTAGTATATGATTTTCTCCGGATACACCACTTTCCTTCACCAACACAACTGACCGTCATGCTAAATCTAAAATATTGATGGAAATGCCCTGCCACAGCTTCGGTATCCCACGGCTGATCGGGTTGTAATACTCATCCCTCATCGGAAATATAAGATAGGAGGATGATCATCCGTGAACCCTACTCCTCTGATTATGTATTGATTGATACCTTACTCTGACAATTGTTTTTGTTATCCAAACTGTTGCTCTAGAGGTCAAATAAATAAATCTTTAGACTGACAGCATATGACAAAGTTGTCACTTGATGACTGTCAAGGTGTGAAAGAAAAGAATCACATTGATGAAGATTATGTATTGAAATGACAGAATAACTAATGTATGTGTCGGAAAATATGTCAAAGAAACGTGCCGGAACCTCACACGAAAACGTCTATAACTACACTGCTGGAATGTTAATTTCCCATTTCGAGCGCTAAAAGATGTCTTTACAGCCATCTTAAGAAATATACTATTTATAATACTTATTTATACCCATCACAAGTATTCATCACACTATGACGATCTGTCTTATCATAAATAAAGCATAATAACAAAACTGACATGAACAAGAACGTGTTTGTATAGACCGCACGTGTTCTCTGCTAACTACACATACATGATGGATAAATACGAATGCCTAAATGAAACGGCAATCTTTGTTTGTGTCCTCAATATAACAACCATACCACCCATACATTCCCTCATTTTAAAACCCGTACCCATGCATTTATATATCTGCAGTATGGAAGCCATGGCTTTACATAGATATTGTTTAATATATGAATTACCATTACTACAATGAACAAGGTGGGAATCGTAATTATAGCTGCGATGCTTTGTTCTTATTTTTCAACCTTTTTTCATGTGCAGGTGCACATTTTTGCATTGTGCGACAACATCAAACACAATACAGATAATAAAATTGCATAATTATTCATCCCATAGATATACGCTCATATACACCTAAAGAGTACACCGTATCATATATCTGTAACTTGTTATTGTTCAACTGTTAGCTCGTGCACTGTTTGGCAAAACTAACCTCGTTTTAAATAAATAAGAACATATGATACAAGTTCCGTTTGACACATTACGTGAACAGCTCGAACATCCAACAGAAAAATCGTAGAAAGAGGCAAAATCGATATCCTCAATACACAAATATATGACACGCTTACTGTCATTGCTTGGTACAGGTACTTCAATAAAAAGTAGAGGGTTCAACTAGTTTCATGGGCCAAAACCTCCCATCTTAGTGAAATGATGCGGTCATGTAAGTAATTTCAATATGTAAAATGCAAACCCTCGCATATAACTGGGTGAACAGCATTTACTCATTACCATTGAGCTTCCATGCATGAAACTTAGATTCCGTTGAAAAATATGAAAAAAACATGTGACTAAGCTTAACTTATGGCGAAATCGGTTCTTGTAAATAATTAGAATATGTAACTGTGGTTCCTGTAAAAGTGACTCTTTATTCACGTGTAAGAGACTCTTGATTCCTGTAACCTTTCGAATGTCGAAAAGGCAAATGTTATATACACAAAATAATTTACAATGAACAAATATATACAGTGTATGCATATATATGTACATGTATGAAAATAGGTCAAACGATGTTAGAAGCAGATTTTATGTCAACAAATTCATGTTCTCTCCTCAGTGGGATTCGAACACTAGCCCCTGTTGGACACTTTGTCATCATGTGGTCAGCGATATAGGATATATAAAAATATGGCACTCCAGGTGACTAGTTATTTGTGGTGGAGGCACACGTGTATCGTCTTGTGATGATGGTATATATTTGTCTTTTGGATTTATTTGACAACATGACAACAATATTAAACACCATATCTTTTATTTATTGATAAGATATGAAAATATTACATCTTGATGATGTTTTCGGTAAGCCATTTATCATGCAATCTTCTGGCATAGAGTCGTTTTTTTTTCTAAATAAAAAATGCATTATGTTGTAATAAAGTTGCTGAAAGTTTTTAGTTAGATGGCATTTTGATTTTACAGGTTAAAATGCTAAAATAACAAATCGTAAAATAAATAGGTGTCCGTGTCACTGGAGTTCAACGGAAGTCGACAATTTACAAAAGTTGAAGTCGATCGTAGTTAACTTTAGTAATTTATCCGGAACGATGAATATGTGAAGAAACAACATGGATATTTTAAGGGGACCTTTAATGTATATATGTAACACGGTCAAGAATAGATACATGAAATGACTCTGAAATGACTGCCCAATATGTCCGGCAATACGCATATATGATGCCAATTTACTGATAAAATTATCAAGGCATTGTTCGCATAGCCAATGAAGGACGTCATATTATAAAATTCTCTAGATTTATCTCCTGAATAAGACAAATGGATATTTTCTAAAAATGTTCTTATAATTATCACATTTATTTGACCACCAAGGGCATATTAAAGGGCAACACAGATAAAAGAAAATAAATAAACATGAATCTCGGAAAACTCGAACTGGGAAGAAAACAAAATGAAATGGCAGCATGTGTTCTGGAAGGGAAATCAGGAATGGTACTCATCTTGACGTCCTACTTCTCAAAGTGGTAAAAGAGGTTCAGAAGTATAAATGTGAAACATGCATGTCTGGTAAAATCAGATATGACAATTACATATGTATCAACCAATTCATGATAAGGACTATTACTTAAATGTATGCTTCTTTCTTCTGTTTACGTTATTTGCCACACACTATAGCTAATAGTCCTGTTAAAAACTTCTTGATATCACGAACAGGTTCACGAATGTTGTTTCTAAAGCTTATATGTTCCAAAATGTTAAGAGTTAGTGATAGTTAGAAGATGAGGCTATATAATATTGCTTTTTAAACCAACTGCACAACTTTACAATGATTTAGTGGCGTAAGATATATTCTATTAACCATGTCCTGCTTCTTCATCTGATACCTGTAGTTTTTATTATCTTCTGAAATGGTAGATTCGGATAAAGAAACCGTAACAGTTCCCTTTATGTATTATTTTATATTTTTTGTTTGTTTATCTAAAATTTAAAAGAGATAACATGTTTTTACAATCACAATAACTATCCTATCTGATTAACGATGAAGGTAAAAACGTCGCTCCTATCAAAATCATCAGAGTCATGTCATATCCTGTTTCGTATTCTTAGAAGACACACCACAATCAAACTACCCACACATCAATAATAAAACCATTCTAACCTTTGTGTTTGGAGTTCACAGACAAGAGGTAAAACACTGTTTCAGTTGATATCATAATTTGATTTGTAGTACTAATTACAGTTAACAATGCTGTATTCTTTTTCATTTAAACGTTCCCCAAACCACACATATATGAACACAATTAGATTTATAATGCATATGAAACTGTGACTTGTGCGTTTGTTTGTGTATCGGTTTAGAAATAAAATATTATTTCAGGAAACAAGGTATTAAAAAAATACCAAGTAACTTCTGAATACATAAAGGTATATGTATATGCTTTTATACAAAAAAGAACTGTTGGACTATATGCTGTATTTATATTTTCAGATACAAGATTACCTATCTTTCAATCTCCCAAACTCTTTAACAATAATTTAACAAAATTGAGAATCAGTGCTCATCAACTACTTATTGAGAAAGGGAGATATTTCAGACCAAACATTGAAAGAAAAAATAGACTATGCACCAATTGTAATGAATTAGAAGACGAAGAACATTTTCTTTTATACTGTGAAAAATTCAAAGATCTACGTTCTAATTTATTTACAAAAATGAATATACAAATCAATGATCTGTGTCCTAGAAATATATATTCTACTTCTGTATTGAAGAAACTGTTGAATCCTACTTGTTAGGATGATACCATTTACATATGCAAATTTATTTCAACATGTTTTGAAAACAGATAATTCATTTGCTTTTAATGTGATATTATTTTCTTTATATGCATTGTATGTATGTACTTTGAATTTAATGTCATGTTAAATGTGGGGATGACACCAATATTAATGTTGGTTTTTTCTAATAAAGATTTGTATTGTATTGTATTGTATTGTATTGTATTGCATTGTATTTATATATATTTATGCAAGATGCATGCTAATGTGCACATGTAAATAACATGTTTGATTTCTATAAAACCTACAGAAAAAAATTCTTAAAAATCCAGTTTTCAAATCAACAATTTTTTTTATAGATGTATATTGATATATGATATATACGAACTCTGACAATTAATTTCAAAAATTTTGGTCCATTATTAAGAAAGCTATACCCAATAGGTCTCTATGTTAATTATATTTTCTGAAGTATAAAAATTTGCATGGAGTGAATACAAATAGTGTAAGAGCCAAACCATCAAAACAAAATAACAGACATGTGCTTTCAATGTATATTTCATTACACCATGTGACATAGGACATTTAAATATTAAAAGGCTACTCATCAACTGACCATTAAGGTGATTGTCAATTGTTATTGATGTCCATTAATATTTAAATGTCCTCTGTCACATGGTACAGTCTGTTATTTGTACTCACTCCAGCCAGATTTTTACACTTCAGAAAATATAATTAACATAGAGACCTAATGGATAACCTTTTTAATAATTGACCAAAAATTTTGAAATTAATTGTCAGAGTTCGTATATATCATATATTAATATACATCTAGCAATAAAATTGTTGATTTGAAAACTGGATTTTTAAGAATTTTTTTCTGTAGGTTTTATAGAAGTCAAACGGACTATAATAAAGTATATTTCATGTTTAAATTGTTTAATATTAATGAGCTTATGGATAGTCAGTTTGCATTTTTTTTTAAAATAAATAGAATCATTAAACTATATAACCATTCACACAACATATTTACATGTGTGTTCAAAGAACTTTACAAATTGCCCATCAATCCCCCTTCTTATATCCATTTAGCAAATATGTTCGATGTTATCCTTTATATATGTATATATGTACTTAATTGTGGCGATCTAAGCTTTCGCCCATATGCCCATCCTAGTGTCACTGTGCTTAAATTTGTTTACGTCATAAATGGAGATGACATAATACTTACTAGACGTGAAGCAACAATCACGCAATCATTATTCGTTTTATATAGAAATTAAAAAGGCACAGCCAATATTTATAATTTTACATATAGGATATGTCATTTAAAGGGAAATTTTACACATTGTTTATTTCCGCGTTTGAATAGAAAATACAAAAACAAAATGTGAAAAGGACGAGACAAATAAATAGATGTAATACACACCTTTTTGAGTTCAAAATAAACCAATATTTCATCATTTTATAGCTTTTTTATTTGTACCTTATTTTCATTTTCGAATTTGTGGTTTTATTTTAAAATAAATACACTTTAAAAAGAAGGGTCAAAATGGATAACCCTGATACACGCCTCTGTTGATGTCAAAATGAACCGATAATTCATTGTTTTATACTTAGGAACACAACTTTGACGGACCTGTCCTATTAATCATAACATCATCGTAAATTGAGTAATGGCATTATATTTTCAGGTGATAAGCTTTATATGGTGACAGTTATACAACTGAAGACACCTTTAGATACACAGAAACGTATTTTATTGTCATTCCATAATTAAACATGTCACACGAACCCAATGATAGCTTTATTTTATTGGACATAGTGTCTTCCTTATATATGTAAACTCCCGTGTGATTCAGACAAATTAGAAAATTGTTTTCTTTGTTCGAGTTCTATTACATTTAAACTTTTTTTTTAGAAAACTTAAATAAAACACCAACGCAGTTATTGCGTCATATTTAAATCATACATAATAATATACAAATTAGACAATCAAATGTTTACTCTTAACACTTACACACTTTCGAAAAACAAACTCAGTTTCTTAAAATAGTTTACTTTGGGAAAATGTGCTCCTACGTCTTAAGTAGGAAATAGATGCTAACCATGTCAAGCAACCAGAGTTAATAGCAGTTTCATATACTCCGTTATATTATAATGAACAAAGTAAAGGTGAGGTTTAAAATATGCTCTAAGAATGCTATAGACCTTAATATGCTCTCATGGAGTTTTCAATAAATTTCCAAGTATTGCTTTCAATGACAACTATCTTGAGTAAGTTTTCTTTTCTTTCTTTTTTCCTTTATTATTACACATAAGTTATACCATTCAGTTGAAATTGGGAATACATGTATTATCGAACATTGTACATTACAAGCAAATATTAACTTTAAGCTAAAGAGTAAAGAATTTAACACGAATATTGACATTAAGAAGGGAATCCGTATATCGAAGAAGAACAGACACCACAATGACCAAAGGAAAAAGGACAAAAGGACAAACAAAGATTTACAACACATACATATAAAACTAAAGATCGAGTAACACGAACCCCACTAAAAGCTATTCATATCTGTAGTGTTGGCATAGATATAGTTTCCCCTCTGTATCCCTACCTGGCATGTAATCCGTATCCTCTGCTGACATAAGTGTTGCTGAAACCGCGACTAGATTTCACTCCCCCACCATCATAGCATTAAAACATGGATTTTGTTACCGACTGACCTTTCGTAGGCGCAAGATAAACGAATTTCCTTCCACAATTATAAAACCTACCTCCACAATATGGATGACATATTGTTGAAAGATAAACACACGTAGTTCTAATCTTGTCTCAAGATTGTAGCGGAATCGACAATACAATGTACATGTAGTACTTATTTCATTCCATTAAAACTTGAGTATAATATTTAGAGTGATTATGTTCAGTGGGTAAATTGTAGAACATAATGATGCATGAAACTGTTAGATACTGCCTTCGAAGGCACAAGGACAATGATACCAAATTGTAGTATTATTTTTGTTATGAACAAGAGATTAAACAAACGCTTATCTACAAGTTGTAGGGGACTTCGTATGAGTTATACTCAAATGAAGAGATTGTTGGTGACTGTACGATGTAGATCATCAAACAGTTATTGTATTAATATTGTGTTTTTTTTCCTTTTTTATGGAATGGATCTTCACTCACTTTTAGTTACACTTATGGTTTTTAAGATCTATGAATTGGTTTCTGAGCAGTACATCGAAAATATGTAAGAAATGGAGACATTGTTGGTGACTGTAAGATGTAGATCATAATACAGTTATTGTATTATTACTGTGTTTTTCCCCTTTTTTATGGAATGGACTTTCACTCACTTTTAGTTACACTTATGGTTTTTAAGATCTACCATTTGGTTTCTTATTCTTAGCAGTACATCGAATATAAATAAGAAATGAAAATTTAAAAAGTGACTGTCCACAATTCCACAAATTTTAACAAAACGAACAACCACCTCTCAACTCAAGTCACGGAACGCAAAAAAAAAAAATAAAATAAAAAAATAAACGACTACGTTTCGTTTTTAAATTATCCATTGCTTACTCCGATTACGTGAAATAATATTGAAAGGATGTCTCATCTGCAAAAATAAAATGCTATGAATATGCAATAAAATCATAGTATCTGCTGGTTTGTAACATTTGGCATAAATCAACACTTTTCACCTGTGGTGCAGTTGTCTGTTACATAAGGATTAATTGACAGTGTTTTCATCAATCTATTCCATAATAGTAATTAAAAGTTATAGTTACATCTAATAAATGCCCACCAGTAGCAACTGAACATAACAATAAGTTAGCTATTAGTGGAACCAATCAGCACATTACAAACTGTCAGTCAAGATTTATGTATACATCTTATTGAGAACTACGTATAGACAATTATAAACGACAACAGTCACTTTAATTGTTATCGTTAACGACATTTGATTTACTTGTACAATGTCATTTTTCTATTACTGTGACAAACGAAACTAGAGAACATATGTTTATGGTTATTCAACACACAAAATAGCATGTTCTTCTACCGTTTATGGACAGAATATAAATCAGATCGGCGCCGACTTGGTGTTTGGAGATGTAATAGCAACATCGAACTGCTGATATCATTTTGCTTGGCTCCTACGATCTCTATTATTTGTTAAATTACCTATGTTCATTGTCTGTGATACAAAACAAGCAGCCATTGGGTGTCATAAATAACAGGCATTTAAAACAAATTTACACCAGCTTTAAGTTAAAAGTATTTTAAGTACTGTCTAAACAATGTATTTCAATTCCTAAAAGACCAATAATTTTGTCTACCAATTGTAGGATTATTTGTCTCTTGTACACAGACTATAATTACAGACTTTATATAACATCTAAAATGGTAATACGAACCTAATGTGTGGGGTCAACCTATTATCATTATTATCACCCGTATAACGTCATCATATTTTCGTTGTATATGAATAAATGATAAAAGATAAAACTGCCGCTAGCTAGGACTTTTTTTAAATGCTTAGTTAAGCAAGCAAATTTAAAAATACTATGATCAACTACTTCACAAAAATAAGAACGACACGGCTCTATTGGCTATACATCAACCGTAAATTACGAGAAAAAGAGAGTCAAGCATCTTGTGGTCGAAAGCTGCTGAACCAATAAAGCATATTAACACAGTGTATTAAATAAAATAACATGATCTTGTGCGATTCACTTTTGTGCAATACTAGTACTTTATACTACGATAAAGACTCGCATCCGGTGTTTTCAATTTAAATCTAATCATGAAATAATTTGCTAAGGTATGATTGATGTTTTGAAAGAGGAAAGAACATTTGGGAACATGATCCGAACGTCTGAGTTCATTCCATGCAGTTTTATTTCTTGTGTAGATTTCTTGTTTCAATGTTTTCAGGCAGGTATTGTGATGTTCGTTACAGTTTGGACATAATATCTGTTAGTTTTATTTGTGGTTTCGTAGATCACGTCTCTACTGATTGATTAGTGTTGTTTAATGAGAAGATGAATGGATCGTAAATGTTTGCCTTGCTAACAACCACAACTCCTAACAACATGCTGTAGTTCCCTTGTACGTGCAAAAGGGTGTATTATTGTACATTTATGCCCCATCATTTAAGATCAAGTTGTGTATTAATGCGTCCCACACAAATTCGAACGCTCCTTTTGGTGGGAGAGTATCCGACAGCTAGAAACTAATTTTATATCCCGGTGTTCCCTACGAGTTTTCTGTCCACAACGAATCAAGCATCTTATGTGGCACATTTTTTCGTGCTGTTACGCATGAATGAGCCAAATCGTAAATCACACGTACGTCAACTTTCGCTTTGTAACCTACAATTTCGAATTGTTGATTGCAAGACATATATATGCGATTTAACCATCATATCACTTTGCCGGGTTATATGTGAGGGTTGGCATCTTACTCACACGTGGAAGACACTTGCATGACCGCATCATTATACGAACAGGGCAGGTTTGGGTCCATGAAACTAGTTTTAACCTGTACCAAGCCAGAAAGGGGACGGTCATGTATTTGTTTGTTGAGGTGTCGCTTTTATCTCTTTCTACGATTTCTCTGTTGGATTTTGGAACTGTTCCAACGCATGCAGGTAAAAGGAACTGTTCCAACGCATGCAGGTAAAAGGTGACACGTGGTGGTCCTATGGGCTGATCTATATTGATTGCCACAATTAAATTATAGTATCTGGCTACCTATAGTTGGAAATCCCCAAGTGGACAAACTAGGCTTTATTTCTATACCCCCGTTATTCACTATGGAATGTACATAGCATTGCACATAGCAATATACCATTTCAGGTAGATAGAATGTATTCAAAAGATAGCGTGCAATCATTGCATTAGTGCAATAGTGTTTCAAATCATTACATTATTGGAAGGATAAAATTGTGCTATCATCATTTGTATAGTTGTGTTATACAATAAAAGTGTTATTGCACAAACGTTTATTGTTGCTGAATATTGTTCCAAGACAGAAATTGTTATTGCACTCGTAACCTCGTGTAGTATAATATTCTGTTTGAGATAACATTCACCAATAATCGTGCAATAACTCTATAATATCGCAATGTTTTTTCAATGACGCATGCTGATTGAGTTTGATATTTAATAGTGAGCTTTGATCCTTTTGTATATATTTCACCATAAACAATTCATTTCTATATGAAAGTTTGGGTCATATAATAATGTCAAAATAACCGCCAATCAGAATACGTACTATACTAATATAATATATACACTGAAAAGAACAAATGAAATAAAAAATAATAATGTAGTCTTGTAGACGAAATTCGTCGTGTCCTTTAACTCATAAATATCATGAAAACGAATGCATGTTCGTTTGATACGAAACACCTGAACCAGTTGACCTCAACAGCCAATGTTCATTGCATGTAACCAAGAATTGCTACAAGATTGTACAAAATTAATTTGATGCGACGTTTACTGTAAAGCTGAGACAGACAATCGTTTAACTGCCAGGATTTCGATGTAAGACTATATTTATTTGCCTATAAACTATCACGATCTGCCGCGCTTCTTATTGAAACCCATGGTGCATAACACGTCACTCAAACTCAAGTTTATGATTTTAAGACTATAATAAAAACCAACTTAAAAAAGACAGTCTTGTCGTTTCGTTCTCAATAAAACCTCCTGTCTGTTGCGTTTCCTAATTGAACATGACATCAAAGTGAAGTTTATTCCTAGCAGTCTTCTCTAGAAGGTTGAAAAAAAATAGATGCGATTTATTATTTCATTTGTAGGAATCCCAATGTATGAATATATCATGGGAATATCAAATTTTAAGTTATTTTAGTGTGCGAGTGTTTCCCTTTGGTCAAACAAAACAAGAATATGGTCGTAAAAAGCTTAAATTAGTCCTGCAGATAAAAAGAGACATGGTCATAGAACGAGTGGCGTAATAAACATTCATAAAATTGATATATAACAAAACATTCTAGACCTTCACCGGAGAAACGATATGCAATGGTTTCTATATTTTTTTTCTGGAACACAAAATAGTAACAAGACCAATATTTCCGAGTACTCTATTGCCTCAGTTTGAAAACATGAAATATAAAGAGTTATTGTTGATACTATGAGGAAAGGCTGAAGGTACCAAAGAGGCAATCAGAGTCCCGTGAATCAAGGAAGGATATACAATCCAATTACCAAAAAGAAACAGGACAAAAGGAAAAGCAATGATCTGCAAAACACTACATAGAAAACAAAAGATCTAGCAACATACGAACCTCACTAAAAACCGGCGGTGAACTCATGTGCTCCGGAAGAGTAGGCTGCTCGACTAGTGTCACCCATCACAACAATACTTACCACTCACAGAAAAGACAACGAAAGAAACTGATAGAAATATAAGCCGTGTCATGTGATTTGTACAAAAAAGTTATTCATGGCACTGGAACTCTCCCCTTTTCGATAGCGAGAAACAGGCATAAGAAACAAAAATCTGCACAGATGCTGAAGACCACATCATAGATATTACGACAACATAAACACGAATAGAACAAATACGTGGTCAACGGATGATTGCAGTTCATCGATTACACTTTCTAATAAGGTACATGTATAACCTTAACGTCACATTTTTTATGAACTATTACACAACCGCGTCTGTGGTGTAATGATCACTTTACATGTGTTGTATATATGGCTTCTCTGGACTTTAAACTGCAGTAACCTACCGCTTTAAAGCATATTGACAAATTCGACAATTCACAATGTACAAGTAATTCGTTCTCATCATCATGTGGTTGAAAGATAAATCGCATGTAAATAGCACACTTCATTGTGAAACCTTTCATGTTTGACTACATTTTTAGATAATAAAGATTGATATATTTACAAAAGGTCGTAAGCTCATTCCTACTTCCGAGGTGGATTGTGTTTTCGTATAATCGCAATGTCCGCTTGTTTGCAAAACTTTCTCAGACAAATAGGCATATAGCAAATAAACTGAATCCACTGAATTAAAAAATAAGTTTTGTTCCAAAAAAGAAGCTATAATAGCAGAAGTAAAAGGTGTATGAATAGCCAACGCATACAACGCATGCGACACTCAGAAAACGCATATAAAACCCATACAACGCATGCGACACTCAGAAAACGCATATAAAACCCATACAACGCATGCGAAACTCAGACAACGCATGCAAAACCCAGACATCGAATGCGAAACGCAGACAACGCATACGAAAGCCAGACATCGCATACGAAACCCAGACAGTACATACGAAACTCAGACAATGCATACGAAACCCAGACATTTGCGCATGCGAAACCCAGACAAAGCGATCAAACAGAGCTCTTGTGTCTTTATTTCATGCTTCTCTAGAGATACCAGTCGAGAGGTTTCTATATGAATTGTGTTTTAATCCTATTGTACAGCAAGCAGTGTTCCGAAGTTTAGTATATCAAGAAAATGAACTAAATACAATGGTAGGTTCAATATGGAAGGCACCGTCGGTGGTGTAATGGTAAGCGTGATCGCCTTGAGTGCGGTAGATCGGGGGTTCGAGCCCCGATCGGGTCAAACGAAAGACTATAAAATTGGTATTTGTTGCTTCTTCGTTAAGCACGTATCATTAAGGAGAAAGAGCAAAGACTGGTTGGCTCGAATGTCTATCCGCGAACTATTGTTTCAGTGAGCTAGTACCATAACAATCCAACTAGGAGTGTTGGTCTAATACAAAGCGGACCTCGTCATCATTTCATTGAAAATTAACTTATTTATTCTCGCCATGATATAGCTGAAATATTGCTGAGTTTGCGCTAAGCAACTATCACTCACTCACTCGATATGGAACGTGAAAAAAATAGTTGGTTTATTTAGTTTAAACATATTTTATTTGAAAATAAAACATGCAAACTGGATAAGACAGAAGTTTTACTTATGTAGTCTTTGATGTATTCATACATTCTGTTTGTTATATACATATATATAATGAAATATAATAGGACAAATGTTTATTGACAGTTCAAAAGCACATAAAAACATTAAAAAAAATTTAATGGCAATTTTCATGTCCCATTGATAAGGCACATCAAAAGACTTCGAAAGATATTGATCGAGAAAGATTAGGTCAGTAAAATGTGCCATTTTCATCAGAAATAATAAATGCAACACATAAACTCGATGGTGGTCTAGAGCTACTTCTGACATCACTAACAGTTTGATAACATCTTGAAATAAAATTGATGGAGTTTATTTGTCAGGTTAATTCATTACTGTGTAATAAATGACAATCTATGAAAGGTGATGACGGAAAAAAGAAGAAATATATAGAACCCCTGTCTTCAAGTGAATAACATTATTTCTCAAGTTGAGATACACGAAATATTGTTAATTTTCCCCCTTTTAATCGGGAGCCATATGGCGACAGTCTGAAATGGAAATTAATCTATCGAAATATTGTTATTTTCGAGGTTGATTTCAGTTTTAAACACCGATAATTAAAATATAGAATAAATATGAAATCGGAAGCGACTTGTTCTCAATGCACATTATCGTCTATCAATCTCCGAAACTGACGCTAGAGTAATATCGTCACAGCTGGTATTTCGTAGCTATCAAGGTACGGACGGGTAACGAGAATAGCCGAGTAGTTACGATTGTGCAGAAGTGAAATTCTGATAGAGGTAGCCTCTGTTTCGAAAATTCCCTATCGGTTTAATGATCAACGGGTTGAGCGTTGGCACGGAAAATGTACAAGAATTAGAGAAATAGCGTTTCGCGCTTATTATTCTTTCATGAAATTATCACATACAAAACATGTACTATAATAAAGTACACTTAAATTTCTGTAAATATGTACTGGGAGTAAAAAAGTCCTCTTCCAACATCTGTTCAAGAACCGAGCTGGGACGACTGCCTCTAGAAAATAGAATAATTGTACAATCACTTATATATTTTTCCCGTCTCCACACTGAAGAAATTAACCCTTTACTTAGAGAAGCTTTTGAGTTGACTAAACTTCTTGATCAGAAGGGAGTATACTCATGGTCAACTTACATTAAGGATATTTTAAGAAACCTCAATTTAGAGTCGGAACTTTTTAGTAGCCATACGGATAAAGAATTTAAAAGTTTAAAACTTAAAATAAAAAATGAAGTAACTGACAAATATAAATCCGTGTATATAAACAAATTAAATAGCTTTGATGAAACTAGTAAGCTCTGTCTATACAAAAATATAAAAGAATCAACAGAACCTGAATTTTACTTGAATTATGATAACTTTACGATCAGAAGATTATTTGCCAAAATGCGCATCAGTGACCACAATTTAGAAATAGAAAAGGGTCGATATTTTAAAATTCCGAGAGAGGAAAGGTTATGTAAACTTTGCAAAGAGGTAGACGATGAAACCCATTTTCTTATATATTGTAAATTAAACCAACAACTTAGAGAAAATTTGTTTTCGAAAATAAAGGATCTTTCATTGTTACCAGAAAACAATAAAATTTCTTATTTACTCAATCCTAAAATAATAGAACATGTTAGCATTATTGGCTTTTTTATAAAAACGGTCATTAGAACTGAGGGCAGAAGTCTCCTAATATGACATGTTACTTTTAATTCAGATATTGTCATTGTAATGTATCACGTTTATTTGTTATTTGTTTTGTTTTGAATATGTCACAAACATGTCATGTTAAAAGGCAATAAAGAATTTGATATAATACCACTATAAGTAACTAAAGACCATTTTGTATACCATTCCGCTGAGAAAATGAATATTTTTTAATTAATGAACAATTATATTCGTAATTTTTGGTTTGTTGCCTTAAAAAGAATCAGTTTCCATAAAGTAACACGCCACTATAAAACTGAAATACTGTTAAAGTTGACGTTAAACACCAACCAATCAATCAATCAACCATAAAGCAACACGCCACGTTATAGCTGAAATACTGTTAAAGTTGACGTTAAAAACCAACCAATTGTAGTAGATCGTAGAGTGATGTGTGCTGACGAGTACTAGAAATACCCAGAATGCAACAGTTGTACCTTGACGCCATCACCAGAGACAGACGATATATTAGGATCCTGTAACTTCCATGGTTTGTGGCCGTTACAACCCATTGTACAACTATCGGTAAGTAGCGCCAAAATACTACATTGGCGCTGCGACTCCTCGAACTTTTTTCGCGGGGCGCTTTCGTGTTTTTTAGAAGAAAGGGACGAGGGTGATCAGAGAGGTTCTGAGAGCCATCGTTGGGTTCCATCTCAGTTTTCTGGAGGAATACTGAGCTGGGGTATCGTTAACGCTCAAGGGCACTGAGGTTAGCGATTTTTAAAGGTTTTGTGGAGGTATCCACAGGAATTCCGTTTGTAAACTGGGGGAAGGGGAAGATTGGTCTGCTGGGGAACTCCTTGTGGGATAGGTGTACAACCCGTAGCCATCTTGGACTAAAACGTGGTCGCAACTGGTACCCGGTTAACAGTCGACCTGCCGAGCAAAGGGTTTTGGAGAAGACTTGCGTGTGGTAAACTTCTTGTGGGATAGGTGTGAACCCCGCAGTCAACTTGCAGAAATTGTGATCGTGACTGGTACCATTTTACCAGTAACCGGGTTGAGTAAAGGGACGGGCGGCATATTTAACAACGTGGCCGGCCGGGAAGTTTTAAAAACTTGGGAAA
>MJUT01063346.1:401131-419235 GCA_002080005.1 Gigantidas platifrons
CCTCGGTTATATCATCCTTAGCATAATATCAGTAAGATACAGTCCTCGGTTATATCATCCTTAGCATAATATCAGTAAGATACAGTCCTCGGTTATATCATCCTTAGCATAATATCAGTAAGATACAGTCCTCGGTTATATCCTTAGCATAATATCAGTAAGATACAGTCCTCGGTTATATCCTTAGTATAATATCAGTAAGATACAGTCCTCGGTTATATCCTTAGTATAATATCAGTAAGATACGTCCTCGGTTATATCCTTAGTATAATATCAGTAAGATACATATACAAAAATGTAGATATCTAATTTAGTGCGCACGACGTGTTTCTGGAATAATCCTCATCAGGTACGGTCACGGACAAAATATTGGAAAGCAAAATAATCGTTGCTTTATGAGATTCTAGTCCGCATGTAAGGCTGGAGTAATCGTTGACAATCACAATTGTGATTCTAGTCCGCATGTAAGGCTGGAGTAATCGTTGACAATCACAATTGTGATTCTAGTCCGCATGTAAGGCTGGAGTAATCGTTGACAATCATAATTGTGATTCTAGTCCGCATGTAAGGCTGGAGTAATCGTTGACAATCACCATTAAACAATATTATTTCTAATAATGATTTGTTTTAATTTGAAACGTAACGTAGGCAGACATAGATATGTAATTCTACATTTTGGAATGCGGATAACAACATTTAAATGTTTGACATGTAATCAAAAATAGTAGCATGTTTTTATTTTGATTGTAAATGTTTATATATGATTTGCTGATGGTCACATCAAAACCTGACAAATTTGTCATATAAATGGCGACAAGTGAAATAATGTCCATCAAAATGACAAGGAAAAATGCTATACGATCATGGAAATTGTCACATTAATGACAGCTGTCAAAATTGATGGACTCTAGACATTTTGTACCGGATAAAATAGCTAATATTATTAATAACTAATTAATGGACTGTGTTTATAGTGTATTGTTTATTGAGAATCCAGTGATTCATACGTAACCTTTCTGCATGTACATTGTACCCAATAATTCCCAAATGTTGTCGAACCAATATAACTGATATTAGGTTAGACCATTTGCATGTGACAATGATATTACAAACTTCCTTGAGAATATTATACTTGTCGTTAAGTTCTCACAACACTACTATGATTTCGTTTCGTTTCGTTTCTCGGAACGCTGAGAAACTTTCCCTATAAATGACTAAATGTTTATTTGGAAAGCATTTCACTTCATGAAAAATTTGGTGGATTACATTTTTTTAAATAAAATTCCGATTCACACAACTCTGAATTTAAAGTAGAATGAATTTCCCTTTTATTTGACAAGAATTATTTCATATATAATTACATGTGTTTGTTATGCAATGTCATTCCAAAAAATATCATAATAAATATTAAAATTTTGATAGGATTTCAGTTTTTATTGTTTGTTGTTTTTGTTGTTTTTGTTCATTTGCATTTTCATAAAACTATCAAAAACAGATTCATCTTTTATTCTGTTTTTTCTTTCTTTCTTGCAGCTAATATTTATTAATATAAAGGGATGTCGTGTTGATAAAACTGTCGGCATTTACATCAAAGCAATAAAATCATTTCAAATTGGTCACGAACAAACCTGTAAAATATTTTGAATAATGATAAAAATTTTATTACAAATTTATCAACAGATCAGATCAAATTATTGTTGATTGAAGCTGTAAAAATGACAAATGGTATAGTGAAATGTACATTTTCCAGATGGAATCGACATAATAGATGGATGCCTGCAAGACAAAAGTGACGGTTTTTTGTCACAATAAAATAAATGTCCACAAGATAAAAGTCGGATCCTTAGGTCAAACCAATTACTTCCTAATGTTCTACACTTAAAACCGAAACTTACCACGACATTAAAATCATTATTTCAGATTGTATAAAAGATTGTGTTTCTCGATTGCAAGCTGTAAAATGTCCGACAGTCTGCTCAGCAAAAAAAAAAAATAAATAAATAAAAATAAGAATAAAAATAAATAAATAAAAATAAACAAATAAAAAAAAACAATAATTATAACTCGTTTTTGAGCAGGAAAACTTAATATTTTCGGCTTCATAACTTTGAAATAATATTTCAAATGTTGAAAATAAAATATAACAAATTAACAATTATCACTTTTCAACTCTGTCATTTTCATCTTCTGAACAATATCCTTTTACAAACGATTTTTCATTTATTTATTTTTTTATTGTACATACCAAAAGTTCAATATCTGTATGAATTAAAATGATTTAAAAAATAATATAATAATGATACCAATATAACACAAACAAGTGGAAATTCAACATCTGTTTAAAGGTAAAACTAATTCTAATTTTTTTTTAAATAATAAATGAAACCTTTTCACATTTTTACTTCAGTTGATATTATATTTTAAAACTCAATAAAACTTTTGGTGCTAAAAATACATCTTCCAAAAATAAAAACCCCACAATCCAAGACATTTGTTTCAGATATTATAATACCAATTGATTTCTCAGAATTTATTTCTGACATTATTTTTGTCATGCAACAAAAATAATATTTATTCTATTAAAAATTAGATGTCAGAACTCTCTATTTTGTGATACACATTGCAAAAACAAAACAAAAAACCAAGCAAAACAAAAACAAAAAACAAAAAACAAAAACAAAACAAAAAAAAGATGCAATAAAATATCTTATTTTAATTAGTTTGAAAAATTTTTGTTTTTTGTTTTAAACATTTTATTTTATGAATATATGTATTGCATCTACATCTCATTATCACCATAAATATCAAAATGGTTGGGAAAAAATTAGTCACCAGAAGGGATGATAAATTAAACAAGTACAAACAATAAATCAGCCCTATTAATCTGCTTAACACAAAAAATAACATGCAAATTTATATTCCAGTGTTAAATTGCCCACGAGACATGTATTTTAATCTGTCATTTTATGTTTTTTTGAAGACAGATCCATCATCTATTATAATATTTATGAGTTCCATAGGTCGTTTCTTCAGGGTGTAATATTATTATTCTAGAGAAGTACATTAAGATTGATAAATGATAAAATTTCTTTATTTTATTTCCAAAATTTATTAACCCTTATTTAAATATGTTTACGATATTTACTTTACTATTGCATCAAAATTGGGAAATAATGAGAAAATGCAGGAAGTTAATTTTTTTCTTCAGATTTCTGAAAATGAACTGTAGTACTGAAATATTACATTTTACTTTATACAGGCCTTGAAAATGCATGCTTTCAAACGCGTGTAAAGCATTAACCTATCAACTTGAAAATACGTGTAAAATAATATAGAGAATACATGCCAATATAAGGAGATAAATTATCCTTTAAGTAAATGCCACTTTTAAATTTACATATAAGTAACACAAATATTCTTCCACTAATTGCAATGTTTCCTAACTATATACAAATGTAAGCAAGATCTAAATCTTAAAAGTGTTCTAAATTATCAAATTTCAGAGGGCGACAATGAGTGCCATCAAGTGCAGCAAGGACTCAGACCAGATTTGAAAATAATAAACACATTGAGAACTGCCTAAATTAGATGTTGTGTGATCAAAAGTACGAAATGTATCAACCTCAAAGACAGTGTAACAATAAAACAGCTAGGAAAGAGGTAATGGCATAGTTTTATGTACAATATTCAGACAGGGTTAATTCAGGTGCACTAACATTAAGGATGTTTTCTCTTTTAACCATTCCACTCGTTTATTTGGTATAAAAGACCCCCTCAAGAGACACATTCAGTCTTACGAATACCTTCTTTACAAACTGCTTAAATAAAACGGGTATACAATTTTTCTTCTGAAGTACTGAGTTAAGAATTCGGGGCTGACAGATTTCATTGAAATAGGTATAAAAACTGATTTGATTTTCTTTGTGAAATTTGACAAGTACCCGACCGATGAACGGAATAACATGTCGGCTTTAATTGATCTTAAACATTAGTGATAATTACAAAGACGAATAAATTCAACAATTTGACGCCCATTTTGAAGAGGGTATTAAGTTTTGTTTCGACCTCTCCGCCCTCATTGTGTGACGTTCAGCCTTTAAGCTGTTTAGCCTAGTACACATGCTGCGATCAAAGAAAACCAGGTATGTGTCAATCAAAAATACCTTTCAGGTAAAATGATTGACAGTTAATCTTATTTAGCTTCAGGTTGTAGTTTTTGATTGATTTTCTACTTTACAATGTTTACTCTTTACATGACTGTAATATTCTTGTCGATAAAATCCTTCTGTTGTATTACCAATCAGGTGAAAATTACATGACATTATTGACAATGTCAATAAACTGTTATAAAAGGTGATATGGAGGCTTTTCTACGATTAACTACATCATATTTTTTGCCGATCGAAGTCATACAATGTACAAAAATGTATATGTTTAGTATGCTCATTTTAGCAACTGGTACCAATTGTTCTTTGCAAGTAACAGTACTGACTCTTTGTCTTAGTTGATCCCAGACACCCTCACTTGAGATTTGTTTTGGGTAAGATTCCTTTCAATCTACAACACTAACTGTCTGGATCAGTAACTCTCGGGTAGAAGTACATGGACTCCTAGTACCATTGATATGTAAATAGCAACAGTTGTAAGACATCAAAGATACCTAAGATAAAGAGGTGACAGAATTAACATCTAAGATCAAACAAAGGGTAAAACATTACATTTTATGTTCCTCTATAAGATGTATTAATTGCAGAACAACTAATGGAAAAGTTTATTAATGGTATCTCTTAAGATTAGTCAAGTAACAACAGTCTAGTTATAAACATGTCATTTTGTGTATATTTTTGGGGAATAATGAGGTGAAAATCTTCAATAATAGACGGCTTGCATAATTAAAAGGCGCCAGGTCTTTGCTTGTTATGGATAGGAAGTTACATTATTGAATTTATTTCTTGAAACAGATTAGAAACATGTCACATGAAAGTGATTGCAGCTAGACAAACATTAATAACCGCACAAACTGTCGAATATATTTATCACATTGTAATACATCATCATATTCACACGATGCATACAAATTGTTTTTAACAATCCTAAAAACGTTCTTACAGTCAACAACTCTGTCATAAGACAAATAAATCTAAAATGTGTCAACACGTTTATGATAAGTGTTCAAGTATAGTGTTCAAGTATAACATTTGAGCACAAGAGGGTTCAGGGTTAATCCATTAGGAACCAAAAACCAACATAAGAGGGTTAATCCACCAGGAACCAAATACCAGCCTATAGTTTTAGGTGTGCCGCTCGTCACCTTTTCAGCTAAGTAGTACATTGTATTGTTTAACCAACAATGCTCTCTTTTAATTTGTCAATATCTGATTCCAACACACCATTGGTGGTCAAATACTGCGGATCACCCTTTATCATTTTGCTACACTGAGTTTTACGATTCCAATGAAGTTATCATATATGAAATAAAGGCACATGTTATATTAAATACAATGTACAAGAGTTCAGTTCCACTTCGACTTGTTTGACTGTCCAACATACCCATTTGTTATATTTTTGTGCCTCGCCTAGGCCAAATTATCCGATAATGCAGCATTTGAAAATCAACGGGTGTCCAGTTTAAATAAACAGGAAACTGGACATCCGTGGATTGAAAATGAAAACCCAAACGGAATAATGCAGCGGGCAGGGTTGGGATCCATGCATTGACCGGTTTAACCCAGCCACATTTGTGTGGCTTTCCCAAGCCAGAACATTGCTATACAGAAAGACGAAGTTGCTGTTCACACAAAGCCATGGCAATACAGTAAGACATTGATACTCTTAAAAACATGTCATGATAAAGGAAAAAACCACTACTACAATTATAATGTGCCATTGGTATAGATAAAGACAAACTTGCTTTTTATACAATGACATGGCTATGCAGGAAGACAATAACAAATACCATTCATACATGTACAATCACAGCTATATTGAAAGAGACAAACAATGGTGAAACGGTATCTTGGTTGTACAGTGTCATAGCTAGTATATAACGAAATCGGTACTATTCATACATTGTAATGTATATACAGAAGGACAAATGTACTACTTATATGGTGTCATGGCTATTTAGAAAGACATGTACCGTGCATACAGTGAAGGCTTTCCTGGGGAGTAATTATTTATACTGTGTCATGGCTCTTCAGGAAGACCGTCGTCGACAATTTTCATAGTGTTATATCTAAACTGAAAGACCTCGACATTGAAACTGTTTATATGGTGTCTTTGCTATATAGGGAGAGACGATACTGCTCATACAGTGAGATTACAACGATGGGAGACAAACATTTTCTTCATACAGTAGCATCGACATACATTGAGACAACTATACTCTCCAAACTTTATCATAAAACACTGTAAGCCACCAATATTATTTATACAGCATATGTCTATACAGGAAGTATATTGCTAACTCAGCGTCTTGTCTCTATACGGGAAGACAGAGGTATTGTTAGCACAACGTCTTGTTTCTATACGAGAAGACAGAGGTATTGTTAACTCAGCGTCTTGTCTCTATTGTTAACTCAGCATCTTGTCTCTATACGGGAAGACAGAGGTATTGTTAGCACAGCGTCTTTATACGGGAAGACAGAGTATCGTTAGTACAGCGTCTTGTCTCTACCGGTATACGGGAAGTGTTGTTATCACAACGTCTTGTCAATGCGAGAAGACATAGGTATTGCTAACACAGCGTCTTGTCAATGCGAGAAGACATAGGTATTGCTAACACAACGTCTTGTCTAAGCGAGAAGACATAGATATTGTTATCACAACGTCTTGTCAATGCGAGAAGACATAGGTATTGCTAACACAGCGTCTTGTCAATGCGAGAAGACATAGGTATTGTTATCACAACGTCTTGTCTAAGCGAGAAGACAAGAGGTGATGTTAACACTGCGTCTTGTCTACATGTAAAAAGGAAGACAGTGGTATTTTTAACATAAGGAAGATATGGAATTTTTCATACAGAGTCGATGCTATTCATAGATTTGGTTCATACGGTATCAAAGCTGTGTGAAAAAGGAAAAGGACAAATGACAGGTATGAAAGTATAACCGGAAGTCTTAAATTCGTGTCTTATTTATGTTTGTTTGCGGTTAGTGGTTTCCAACACGTCTTGGTTGTATGAGTAACATTGCGGGTGTCTAATAAGAGGTAGGAACTACTTACCCTTTACGAGCACCTGGGTTAAACCATGGTTTTATTTTGTGGGGTCCGTGTTCGTCATCTTTTGTTTTAGTTTTATGTGCTGTATTGTGTCTTTATGTTTTGTTAATATTCGTCCTGTGTCTTGTGTGTCCGATGTTGTCAGTGTCTCTCGATTTTTCTTTCTTGATTGCCCCTTTCTCTAAAGTTTATTTATAAACCAAAATTTTAAAGTATGGTACTCAAATAGTTTTTACTGAACACAGAAATATTAAATACCGCGTTAGGAACGTCTTGGTGACTTGACATGAGATGATAAAAATAATGTTCATGACACGCCATGTTCTGTTCATCCATTATGTTGCTCACGTTGTTATAACTAGGAACTGAAAATAGAGAGGCCTATAGGTAAGCATCACTTTAGAGTATGAGGGTCTTTTAGACTACTATTGCCATTGTTTATATTGTTATCATGGATATTATTTTTATTGATAATATAAGAACATAATTTATGATGTTTCATAAAGTTGACACTAATTACTTGGTATGAGTGTAGCTGTGCACATTGCAATTATAAAGAGGGCCCTAAAAACGGGCAGAGCCAACATTCTCTCGAGTGTAGTGTGTTGCATCCCTCTATTTCCTTCTATAGCAAGGACACTGTGACCAGAAACCAAACTGTCTTGTTTGGTCATCAAGTATGTAAAAAGTCATTGCTCGTTTATCACCTTCCTGAATGGATCTATTCCTCGTCTAGTAATTTATTATATATATGGTACACTTTAATACATTAGTGACATATTCTGACGGCATCATGATGGACGATGATTGTTAACATATATCATTACCATGCTAACTACATGTAAATACTTCTACTTTCGTTTCACCTGTCAAAGTAATGGTAGAATTCGTGTTGTTTGTGATTCAACACCCCCGCCGTCTTTTACATGGGGTGTTTTAAAGATGTTTTTCCTTGTAAGCAATCGTTAGAAATTTGTCACTGTCCGAATGACAAGCTATTGTCTATTCTAGCTGTTAAATGTGGTAAATTTGATCCTAGAGTTGTCTAAAAGGTTCCTCGCCGTCTGTCCTATTATCTCTTAAAGTTAAAAAAAAACTTTCAATTGCAGCTTGTTGTTTTTCATTTTGTGAAGAAGAAAAAAATTACTTTATCATTTTTAATCATTGTGGATTACATTGTGGTACGGTATTAATGTAAATATTGACGCATCGTAAAACATAGAGGACAAACAAATATCGAATAAAAATGATGAAACACGTGTGGTTAATATAAGTAAATAAAGTTCTCCATCGTTTGAAGTGGATTCATTCGTGTTAGATGTTAGCTACTTTTTAATTACAAAGTTAATTGATCAATGTCGTTATCAAACATAAAAAAATAAAATAAAAAATAAATGTCATATTAAAGTATATTATAGGTAGATAAATATGATGTGTCGTAGGCCTTGGTGTCAAACACAGGGACTTGCTCCCCGTCACTAAATTTGCCTCACTGAAATTGTTCCCTCTGATTTTTATTGATAGTAAAAAAGAGTGTGGCAAACTTAGTGGCAGGGAGCAGGTCCCTGTAGTGTCAAATAGATGGGACAAAGTGCATACATGTACACAATATAGATTAGAGAACAAGTTTTAGGGTGCGACCATTTAACTTTTAAGGACTGGAGCTATGTTTTTAATTATATCTCCAAATTGTATTGCAAAAAAAGATATCTTGACCTGAAAAGATGCCCCCAAATAATAATCTGACCCCACAATGTCGAAAAAGAAATATTTGTTAATATTTGAAGAATAATTTTCGATTTTCCATTTAAAAAAGAAATCTATTTTTTTTAGTGTGATAAGAATAGGAAAATAGTCCCTCAAAAGCTAAATGGTTGGCCTTTTAAAAAGAAGACAACTCTAGACCCCCAATATGATAGACGCATATGTGCACAGGTTCAGAAGGAAATTTTTGTATTAAAACATTATGTATGATTTGTGTCAGATAGCATAACATTAGAGTAAGCATTCATGTCTTTTCAAGTTTCATTGATTTCATCAAAAACAATTTACGTCATAAAATAAATTTTATGTTTATGTTGGAGTAAATTTTGATGTTTGTTATCATAAATATAATCTTAATATGAGGCATTAAAATATGAAGATTTGTGTGGCGGAAGTCATACGGTGTAAATATAATACTTCGGAGGTGAAATAGGTACATATTTGTTTTCAGTGGGTAGATTTAGTATTTGGCCATATCATGTTGAAGTCCTTTAGTTTTCTTGCTCTCTAAAACGTTTAAATTATTTGGCTTTCAAAGGGTTTTTCCGGGTACTCGGTCTGTAAATAATGGCAATAACTAAATTAACGAACACCCGAGTACCCTTCAAAAGGGAAAGGCAAAACTCTTAAGTTAACAAACAAACAAAATCAGTCAACAACCGGAAAACTGGGAAAACCGCAATGGCCCTGACTTGGTACATGCATTTCCAAAGAAATGGTGGGATGAGCAAGATTTTACGGCGCCAAACATCCCGCTTCCATTACGGTTAAAAGGTTCCGGTTGTCACTATAATATCATTTTTAACAATACTGGGATAAAATAGGTATAATAGTAGTCAACGTCGTACTTTATGAACATCCATCATTTATTATCGTCTCTGTAGAACGGTTTAACTAAACGATCATCTTCAATCCACCAAACTGACCTCCACGATATAACTGAAAGTGGCGTTAAACACCAAAAACCCTATACCCCAAATATTTTTGCTTTTCAAGAGCGTACCTGATGAAGGTTATTCCAGAAACGCGTCGTGTGCACTTATTTTGATATATTCGTTTTTATAGAAGGAAAAACGTCTCGTCCACTCTGTGGGGTTACCTCATCAAAACCGGCTGCCATTGGTGTAATTCGGCATTGTTTAACCACTTTCTGTTGGACTTGTGGATTTGAATTGTTAAATGGTGATCGTGCATGCTGAAAATAAATTACCTAGACTCATGTAAAATGAAATATATCTATTACACGTGACCCAAACTATGACCTATGGTATCTTTAAGTCACGTTGTCTTCTTCTGAAACTTTTTAAAAATCAAAAACAACTTTGTATGTTGTAAAAGTCGGATCAGACGGCCACTAAAGTGTTAATATCATGAATTATACATCATATAGACGAATTAATGACACATCGAGGTGTTGTTACTTTTCAAGTCGACTGCATTTTATTGCGAATATTTCACCTCGGTAGCAGTAATGATCACACGTTATATAGAAAGTGATTTTCTAAGAGATCAATAATTTGGTAAGAATTCACGCCATTAGTCCACGTTTGATCCCCGCGGCACAGAACAAAATAAACCGGCATACAAGTGACAAATGTACAGAAATAATCGTCACCTTTAACGTGTTAATACTATCTTTATTAGCTTCACCTAAGATTTATTATGCACACCGAGGTGTTTTTTATTTGGTGGAATAAAAATTAAACAAGTTATAACGTGTTAATTTAATTAGAGGGGATTATTCCGAGGGAAGATCTGTGACGTCTGAGAATGATTTGGCGTCCTACTTCTAAACATAGAGTCTACCTATAGCTGCCTTTGAAAGTCCAAATGTTAAAAAAATATAACATGTCAAATTTTACAAAATTTTACAACAATATTACTTTAATAGTTCGTCTATATGAATTTATGTTTGGGAATAATTCTGAGAAAATGTCTAGATTTGTCTATAAATTTGTTCTTGCCCCTCAAAAATTGAAAATTTCATAAAATTACTGTTGGTACAGCAGGTACACAACCTTTAAGACAGTCAATGAAATTAATAAACATACACAAACAAAAATTTCTGCAAACAGTTCAATATCTACAAACTGTTGAAGCATACTGAATAATGATCTTGTAATCTGACAGTGACCACGTTTAATGTGATACGCAAGCGCTAATGTTCCATTTCCAAATTAATGATATTGGCTTTGTTACATCCTTGCTTTTGTGTTGAGAGCTGTGGTCGTGAAAAAACATTATTGTCATCACATTCTGGATCATGACTGGCATTTCAGGATCTTTGAAGAATATTAGAGGTCACAATACAAAAATCGTGCAGCAATGACCATAAATCCATTGTTAAGGACAAACTATATGCTATTTTTGTAATGAAAATTGTGTGCACACGACACATTTCTGGAATAACCTTCCGATGATCAGGCACACTCATAGTCAAAAAGTTTGAATGCCAAATAATTTAGAAATCTTTGGGAGTAATGTCCCAAAATAATATATCCCAAAATCACATAAGGCTGTCTATGTATGAGGAAGATTGACATTTTTTAGTAATACTTTCAAAAACTCATGCATATTTGAAAATAACAGAAAATGTATCAAATGATAAGATGAAGTGTTTAAAATATGGAGACTAAAAAATGGAGGCTGCACATTGTTTCTCAAAGTTCCGTTTGAATCTATTTGATATCATTTAGAATGAATAGTGGATTTCAATTACTCCATGCAAATGTCAAATATGTAAAAGTATCTTTACTATAGTACTAATTGTGTTAATATCTAATTTTCACGAAAGAACATTATTTAAACAAAATTGTTGAAATAATTCCTTTTGAGTAATAGACATGACGTGGCTTTAAACTATAATACATCCATTTCAAAACAGTGAAAATGAGCATACTTTTCTAATTGGTCCAGCTGTACTGTCGGTCATCGACGTTGTTCGTCGTCGTTAACTTTGTAATATTTTAAGGTAGAGAAGGACACTAGTCACATGACTTTTAAGAATATTGAATACAAATGTGGTAATAATTATTAATTATATTTGCAGTATTTCTTACGAGGTATTTTGTTTTTTGAATTTTCTACATACGATTTGTACAAGTTCTCAAATTAAACTGAAATACAAATTTAATACAGTAATTTCCTTATCAATAATACATTATATGTGTAAAATACTATATACAGCATTTCGTCAAGGGAGGTAATCATGTCTCAAATGATATTAGAATATGATGAGTTTTGCATGTTTTTGTTTTTGCATGTTCCTGCCCTGGAAGAATTGTAGACAGCTTAATTTGCTAACTATATCACCTAGAAAGGAAAGCTTTCCCTTACAAACACTAACTTTGCCTGCTTTATTTTCATTTACTCAATGTCTTATTAAAAAAAGTGAAAAATGTGGACATTTTTCAAGAAATTGACAAAAAAGGTTATATGTCAGGGTGTCTTTCTAAACCCCTAGCTTTTTTTTGCCTGGAAACATACCTTAATTTTTTAATGATATGTAGCATGGATATAAGTAAAGTGATATATCTTTTTTTTTTTTAAATTCATTGACACAATTTTTTTCTATTCCACTTTAAAATCAAATTTTGTTGGATTTCACCAAAGCCAGTTACAGACTATATTGCCAAAAAGAGCCATTTTGAAAAATGAAATGAAAAAATTATAAAAATTCATGTCTTAGATATTCCAAAATATTCATTTATCATATTATACTCAGATAGTTAAAAAAAATTACATGCATTTTTTTTGGGTACCTTAATGACATGGAGAAGAGAAAAAAAAGACATTTTTTGGACTTCAGAGGGGGGTAACTCTTTCAGGGAATATTTTGAAAATAAACCTGGAAAGCTATTCTCAAATTTTGATATTTTGTTAGGTACATCCCAAAGAACAATAGATATGAAATTCAAAAAAATGCATTGACTAGTTTTTATTTGCCCCTAGTGTTCTTCTATACCTTAATCGTCTCATAGGGAAGTGCCCAGCCGTTGAGGACGTTTAAAATGGAAAATTCAGTAATTATTTAAACTAACAATGGAAATACAATTTTAATATATGACACAACGGATCATTGTGATACAAATTAACAATAACAGTGTTAATGCATGCATGCTTCTCTCCTTAACAGCAGAATTGTACCCCCAAACCCGGTACAGACACAATAGAAAAAAACTGCTTTTATTATAAATGCATAATTTAAGGTTTTAATATAGTTCTAAATGAATGAATGTTTTTCTTAAACTGAATTAAGAACTTGTTTTCATGAAATAAAAAACAAAATTAGGAAATGTAAATTTCAGGGAGTACATGTTGTTTCTATCTATAGTGATGTATTTAATTGAACAATCTCTTCAAAACATTAAGTATTACAAGTGCATGTCCAGCCTGCCTCTTAACCACATGAATCTGGAATTCTGTGTCTAGTTGTTTATACTTTAAACATGCAGGGCTCCATATTAAAAAGCCAAGATATTAAAAACAAAGGACAAATTTCCGGTAAGACTGATATTCACACCGCATTTAACGCCAAAATGTAGAAGGAAAAAAAAGGAAGAAAAAAGACCAGATCCATTCTAAGATAGGATATTTACATAGCAATATGTCCGAAATATCTAAACTGAATAAATTAAGTGCATTTTTGTGTTAAATTAATTTGCCGAATCATTTGCGTTTTGTTGCTCCATTTATTAAAAAGTCTTTAATACTGAGGAAAGTGGACTCTATAACTGTATGATTTTACAAATTTAATTTGTCTGTATAAGACTGTCTTTTTATTCTTTTAATTTGTACTTAATTAATGATTGTCCTTTGTCTGCTTTGTATATATGTTTTTGTATAATTGTATGCCATCAACCCCTTGGGGTAAAATTGTGCATTTCAAATAAATTAATTAATTATGTTGTGTTTCCTGTTGGCTAGCCTCAACAGACCTTAGTTTCTGTTGGTGCAGATATTGTCTAAATATATGTATGCATACTTATATGTATATTAAATACTGATAACCTTCATGACTACAATGGTATGTTGATAGACAATAAGGTCTTACAACCAATGAGATTTAAGAGTTTTGTCATCACATAGTACCCTCGAAGCAGAAAATCACAACTTTTACTCATATTTACACTTAGTATCTCCATTATTAATGTAATACATTCGAGTAGCATTGGTTTTCTAACATAATCGAAAGTCTACTATATTTATCGTTATTTCGGTTAAGAGCACTCAAGACAAATTTCAGGCCACACCTTTTCAAATTTCCGGACTGGCAGGAACCAGCTTATACTATAAGCCCCTGCAGTAACTGGAGGCCAGCTTCACATTGGTCTTTAAATATGATAAAATGTTATTAGTGTTTAGAAATTCGTTGTAGGTCTACATTTGAAAACAAATATACATATGAAAATTTCAAGAAAATTATGTTTTGAAGTACAAAATGTACTAGTATTTGCCTTTTATATTCCATAACGCTTTCCATCTGTTGATCATCCTTTTCACTTGTAATTTGTAATTTGATTGGTCCATAAAATTATTAATGGAGCGTTTCCATTGACTGCAAAAAGGTGTCAATGGTATACATGACAAAGGGTACCAGGTACACTCTCTGGACACAGGACACTTGCCCCAGGAATTTGAAGTTCATGTTAGCTCGTTTCATTAAGATCTAAATGTTACTTTATTAATACCAAATCGACATAATCCATTCTATGGATTAGGTCGAATTCTTTTTAAATTATAGATCCCGGATGTCATCTTAAATAAGAAACGTTAGACTTATTATAACAAGTTTATTGCAACATGTTCATTTACTACAAAATGGATCTCAAAAAGATAAAAACATGTTGATATGCAAATGCATTAAAATTGAGATGCGCCGATAATGTGTAAAGATTTGTATCAATCCTTTCAATTGCGTAGGAGGTTTTTTTACGCCGTGTAGGGCTATCCTGGAAAACAGAAGGGTCACTGGACAAAATCCCCTCGTCATTTCGGATGACGGATAACAATGGGACTGTCGGACATGAGATATACGTGATGGTGGGCGACGGATAACAAGACTGTCAAACCGACACCCAGCGTGTCAGATAAAAACCAAAAGTGATAGGGTAACAGAAAACAGACCTGTTGAAGAGAAATCTAAGTGTACATTTGTATATTGTTGGGGTACTGAATGTGCTACACAGATTTACGATATACGATTCGGATACTAATACCGACAAAACTCAGATCATGACACACAAGTCTCATCTTCTAAGCAGTTTTTTGATTGGCCTTATGATCCGACAAGAGTATATGGAACCTCACAGAATGGTACAATAGCTGTCATCAGTTGCCCTAATAGCTAAGAAGCACTCTTTGCTTCGATCATTTGTTCCAGTATAATTTTCATTTCGTTTTCTCCTAACCCAAAACATGGTTTTTCACACTAGAAACATGAGTTTTAGATGAGTACAAAATACGTACTAAAGTAGAGAACATAAAATGTTTCTTAATATGTTATATGTCATATATACTGAAGCATTTTAAATGCATTAGTTTTATATTGGTATTTTAATCATCAAAAGTAAAATGGCAAGTTAATGTAAACCTCCAGAAATATAAACTGCTAACTTTACTTTGAACACGGAACTTTAGCACATGTTAAGTAAATATTAAAAATTCACACAATTGGCAAAGCTCTTGGTTTCTACCACATGAGCTTCATAATGTTCCATTTACGTCGAATTGTTCGTCTTCTAAAGTTAATGTTTATGATAAAAAACATAGACAAGATCGTTTAGAGCCTTTGATTAAATCTAAACTACCCCCAGATGTTGAAAGAAGGGGACGGTTTGGTAAAACATAAATTACTTTAATATTCCTATCAAATAGAGAATAAATGAAAGTCGTGAACGTTAACGATATATTAATCTCCTTTATAGCTATAATAATGTTTTATATAGATTGAAAATGTTTATTTCGTAGTGGTGGTATTATTCTGTGTGATTTATTATCATGTTCTACAAATTCAATATGTTTATAATAATTTTATTTCATCTTGACTGTGATGTCTAATTCGCATTACAACATAATGTGTACTCAGCTTGAAACATATAGGTAGACAATTTTAAAGATATGATAAATGATTTATTCAAATTTTAACGGAAATATTACATTTCCAGTGGTCAAAGGGGAAATAAATCTTGACATTTTCGTCTTTTTTATGGTCAATGGGGAGATAACTTTTGTTATATTACAGTTTTTGTAATTCGACACACTGCTTTGTTTGGATGGAAATAAATCAATTTTATTGTTTACTATAAATTGTTTTAATACGATCAAACTTTTGCTTGAAAGTAAATAATTTTGGACCAGTTGCCACATAACATGTCAGAGAATTTAAAATGTACTTTCTTCATAAACAAACAGACGGCTATTTCATTTTTATTCATTATTTTTTTAAGGTAACGAAATTACAAACTAGTAATCACACGCCTATGTGACCTTCGACAAATACATAACCACATACATGTTCCGTATCTTATCTGAAGCTGGCGAAAGTACAAATGTGGAAATTTTTGTTTTTGATTTTTTAATGATAAAAATCTTGGAAATGGGGGTAATAATCCATTAAAATACCCCCCCCCTTTTTTTTTTTTTATTAATGTGAAACGTTGTTTCTCTGGACGATGGTCATAAGACATCACACTTATATAAGTTAAAAATAGCATATGTTTTACTTTCAAATAAACACGAAAATTCCAAATATATACAGTATATATATATTTTAATTCTATTCTTGACAAATACTAATCACTTTGCTCTAAACAAAATCCTCAATCGACCTTTATGTACAATACTTATACGGTGTAGTAGGGAATATGGCTAACCTTCGAAAACTTCGATGATGCTATCAGAATAAACCTGGGACTATTATATGTCAGTATGATAGTCCCAGAATAAACATATTAAATACTTGATCAAAAACTACAAAGACATTTTTCATTTCTGGGTCATAATTAGATTTCCAAAATTGTTTTTACAGTTTTCAGGATCTATTTTTCCCCCAAGTTCAAGATATGAAGCTGAATTTGGTCTTTCTGTAGTATCCTTTATCTCAACAACACATGCAGGAGTATATAATATATCTCTCAGTTGATAACATATTTCAGAGCTTGTGTTTCCTACAAAGATTTCCTTGATAGCTGGTTACTGCTGTGACAAGGATGCTATGGTACCAGGAACCACCCCTAGTGGTAAAGTTGAAAGTCATTAATTTGTAAGTTTTATTGTCTTAGTTCTGGAGATTAAGTCAATCCTGACCACCACCACTCTAGGATTATATACTGTAGTCCTTTATCATTGGTGGTAAAATATCATAATAGACAAACACTTTCCAGATGTACTTTTCATTCTCAATAGAGCTGGATCATCATTTTGTGGCAATATCAAGGCCACAACTAGTCATAAAATATTTGTATACTGGACCAGCACCCTAAACTAGATTGAAGAGTGCCCACTGAAGTGACAGATTACATTCTGACTACTAGTAATGCCAGTTTTTGTTAGATGTCTTAGTACTGTAATGTGTGCATACTGATTGATTGATTTTTTTTGTGTTTAATGCCACTTTCAACAATATTCCAGCTATATCATGGCGATCAGTTTTAGTGGTGGAGGAAGCCGGAGTACCCGGAGAGAACTACCGACCATGGGCAAGCAACTAGTAAACTTTATCACTTGCGGCTGCAAGTCGAGTGCACCCTTTTTTGTAATTTACAAAGCCGGGCGCGAACCCATGCCGTATTGGGTGTGCATACTGTAGAAGCAACAGTACCCATACCACATTGTCTTTTGCTTACCCCAGAAAGAGAGACTCAGTACAAACATAAAATTACCACAAAACAGAAGAATAAACCCTGATAACACAGACTTGACAAGATTCTGGGGACTGATCAGATGCTCTGGGTGGGTTGCAGGGGCGGATCCAGGATTTCAAGTTAGGGGTGGCGCACTTAAAAAAATCGCGCCGAGCGGAGGGAGGTGCGAACATTTTTGGGGTATTTCGTGTGAAAAATCAAGATTTTACGCAAAAAAATCATTTTTTTCCCCAATTTTAGGGGGGGGGGGGGGGG
>MJUT01063346.1:419274-461111 GCA_002080005.1 Gigantidas platifrons
CCGGGTGTGCCCCCCCTGGGTTGGTATATCATATCCTATTAATGTTTCCCTTGGAGATTCCTGATTACCAATGCCAGTTTAGACAATGACATTTTTTGTTCACTTATTATGCTGACAGTACTTTTGATTTTTTTTATCAGGTTTGTTCGCCAATATGAAATTGATTTCTGACCTACAAAAATGATATCTGAAATGGTGTAAAATATTATCTAACTTTGTAGTGATAGAAAGGGTTAAACATCAAATATATTGATCCATCAATATAACTTTGTTGATTTGCTTTTTCTTGAGGTCGAATCCCACTCATGCCGAGGTGTACTCGATACAACATTATGTGATAAAGTTTGTCAGTGACTTGTGGCAGGTCGATGGGTTTCTCTGAGTATTCCAGTTTCCTCCATAAAACTAACTGCCACAATTTAACTAAAATATTGTTGAAAGTGGCATTAAACCCCACAGCCCTAACCCATTTAACATTCTTATGATACATACAAATGTACAATGTAATTGAAGAATATGATGTTTGCTGACTTGTTTTTCTTGACAAAGGTTTTTCTTCATTCATAAATATAAATTCAGCTACTTCGATAAAAGATTTGAAATATTGTTACAACAACGCCTATCAGAGAAAATAAACAAAAAATCTAATAAAATTCATACATTTTATTGTTAGTACAAATATGGTAAATTTGATAAATATAATTTTTTTTTATAAAGAATTATGTATATGGCATTTTATTAATGAGTATTTAGTACAATATTATATATATATTTATGGATTTGAACAAAATTTATATCTTTATATAAATATACACATCATATCACCATGTAAGATGATTAACCATTCTAATTTGTACAATTATATAGAGTGATATATCAACAGTAACAAATTTATTCCTGTTTTGGTCACTATTTTACTATCCTATGAAGGTCTTTTGTTCTTTCTACTTTTGATTTTCAATACAATGATCATTTTTAACTAACCTATTAGATAACAGAAAACTATTCTTAAATACATTATCTTTAATAAAAAAAAAGTCTGTTTTGTGGATAATCTTTACATAATTCTAGATATATATACTTCTGTCTACATATTTATATAAACTTATGTGAAAAAAATGTGATTTCTATGAATTTTTCTACTGAACACATAGCACTTTTAAGGAAGGACAAGAACCAATTAAAACACTCATATGAATCCTACAGATTGATACATTACTTTGATTGATCCAGGATAAATACTTCCTCAATGTACACTCTTTATTATTCGGAGCCATTTTTCAGACATTATTCTTTCACATTATGCTAGTATTATTAACCTTCTGATTTTAATGATGAAATTATTTTCTTACATTACACATCTTTAATATGTAATAATTACACAATGTATTTTAAAAACCAAGTTTTGATTGGATAATTTGTTCAAACTGTCACAACTTTGATGTTTTGTCTTTTAAAAATATACACATGTCATTCTCTTTGAACTAATAGGCTGTCTTTTGGTACTAGGATGCTTAAACAAATATTTCAATGGCAAAAATAATAATTTTATTTATCATATATTTAGTGGTAAATACAGTAGTTTTGAATATTTAATAAAGGCCAGATGCCTACCCTTTATCATACCCCTGCCCTTTATCATACCCCTACCCTTTATTATACCCCTACCCTTTATCGTACCCCTACCCTGTATACTCTCCTGTTTAAATATATGATAAAGTGTATAAAACATGGCAAAATCCGTATCATATGCCGTATCACCCTCGACCAATATCATCCCTCAGGCCTAAAGGCCTTCTGGATGATATTGGTATCTCGGGATGATACGGCATATGATACGGATTTTGCCATGTATTATTCTCTATATAACAAGATATTTATATGCACATATATAAATATACTGGAATATTTCTTTATTTTGTAGAATATAATGGGACATATTAGAAAAATAACTTCCGTCCTTCAGCATCCTTGCAACATTTGTATAGCCTAACTTTTAACAATAATTCAATTGTGTTCCTGAATTACCGTAGTCAATTTGAATACATTGTTTTTGTAATCATTTTATCATCTGTGTAAGAAAGAAGGAAGACACATGATTTTGATATCAAGCACTCATATAAACAAACAAAATAAAGCATTCAAATTTTCTTCAAACAGATGGAAATAATTTTGTCACTTAGTCCAATACAGACATGATCTTAAAACCAGCACTTTTTTAATTTGTACAAATATTATAAAATTATATTTAATGTTGTTGACAGAGATGTATAATTCTTGTTGATTTTAATGACAACTGGTCAATTTCATTGAATTTGGTGCACATCACATGACAGGAAGTGACAATATTATTTATATATTTAAAAATTATGCAACAACAACTTGCCTTGTGCTAGTAATGTACACATGTGATATATACAGAAACGCAGTTCTTGTGATTAACAATTATGCATAGATATTTTCTTTTGGTAAATTAAGGGAACTACAAAAAAAAAGCTATTTTTCGTATGCCTCATTTACATAATTATGCTCAATACACAACATACATTCCACATTCAGTGTATTCAGTTGACATAAGCAGCATTTAAAATGCATACTTTACATATTTAATGACAATAAACAATTAATAAACAAAGTGTGTATGATATTCATAATGATATTAAAATGGATGATAATTTACAATTTTGAACATAATAAAAAAAAATGATGTCAATTTCCTTTCCCTCGTGCCCTTCACAAAATTAATTTTATATTTTAATATGACAGGGAGGATTGTAAGAAGAGATTTTAGTCAAATTATTCAAACAATACTTAATTCCAATATCATTCACAATTTTTTTTATATAAAATAGAACATTCAAACTGACCCCCTTCCACCTCTTCTTCCTTATAAAACATTTGTTTTAAATATTTAACATTTTCTCAACAATATTTACCAGATCTACTAAGCTCTAATGCTTTAAATATGTTGTGTGTTTTTTTTTAATGGAAACTTAAGAAGAATTAAGAAGCCAATGTAAATAGGCTTTAAAAAGGATTTATATTGTTAGGACTATGCATGTTTCACCATCAAAACTGTCCATCAGAATTAATTTCAATTGATAAAATATTTGTCTGAACTATTTAACATTTCCACAACAAAATATTCCAAATATACTCTTCTCCAACTGTTAAAACAGCTAAAAATAAATACAAATAGTATGCATGATTCACAATCAAAATTAATTTCAATAGATAAAATATTTGAAAGATGACCAGATGAATGTGCAGTGTGACCTTCTACTATAAGGTGGGTTGACAGACATAGGTATGATCATGGAATTTCTACCATAAAAGTGAATTGTGTCATTTAAATGAATGACATGTGTTTTAAAACTCTTATAAAACCTAAATAAATGTTTATATTCCCCATGAATGACACTAAAAAAAACCCTAAATAAATGTCTATGTTCCTCGTGAATGACACTTAACAAAAAACCTAAATAAATGTCTATGTTCCTCGTGAATGACACTTAACAAAAAACCTAAATAAATGTCTATGTTCCTGTGAATGAAACTTAACAAAAAAACCTAAATAAATGTCTATGTTCCTCGTGAATGAAACTTAACAAAAAAAATCTGAATTAATGTCTATGTACCCCATGAATGACACTTACAAAAAACCCTAAATTAATGTTTATATTCCTCATGAATGACACTTAAAAAAAACCTGTACACATTTTTTAATTCCTTGTGAATGACACTTAAAAAACCTAAATAAATGTCTATATTCCTCCTCCAATGTATGGCTAATGCAAAAACATTTTTAATAAATATAACATTGCTTAGCAAGTTCTCTCATAAAACAAAACAAAGTAACAACCTGACATCATTGGGAACTTTATATACAATTATTACTTCAAAGCAAATCTGATTATAAAAGTTTTGATATAGATGAGTTTTTGTGTAGTTATTACTTTTGATTCAAACACACTGTCTTATCACACGTTGGATTTATATACGGCAGAATCTCCTGAAATAAATAAATTTGAGAATTAATACCATTTTACAATTCTATTATATTATTGTTTGCCCAGGAACATGTTCTCAGTTCGAATCCCGCTCATGGCGAGGTGTACTCGACAGAACATTATGTGATGAAGTTTGTCAGTGACTTGCGACACAGGTCGGTGATTTTCTCTGGATACTCCGGTTTCATTCACCAATAAAAATGACTGCCCCAATATAACTGAAATATTGTTGAAAGTGGCATTAAACACCACAAACCATAACCATACTGTTATCATTCTGTTCTATTTTGTTTGATCGGGACAATGTTTTAGTAGAATAAACTGACAACCTGTCATAGTGTTATGGTTAGTATGTTTACCGCCAGTGTCTTAGATGTGGGTTCTAACTGTGGTACTGTTAAACCAAAGACTATTTACTGTGCAGTAAGTGCAGTAAGTACACAGCATTTAGGAGTAAGGCAACAAATAGTAGTCTTAGAGTAAAATGTGTCCAAGTGGAGTGAAATGTCTACTTGTGGATTTATTCATTAGTAAGCTAGCACTATAAAAATCCAACACACATCGCGATATAGCTGGAATACTGCTAAGTTGATATAGCTGAAATACTGCTAAGTTGATATAGCTGAAATACTGCTAAGTTGATATAGCTGAAATACTGCTAAGTTGACATTTAACACTTATTTATAAACCTAAAAATTCAACTAAGCACGTTTTAATAATATATGATTGACATTCTCATTATTTGGGCACCAGGATTGGCTTAAATAAAGTTGCCTTTTCTTGTCTTGTTGGAATTTGAATTTGAATTTTGGTGTTTAATGCCACTTTCAGCAATATTTCAGCTATATCATGGCGACCAGTTTTAGTGGTGGAGGAAGCCGGAGTACCCGGAGAGAACCACCGACCCTGAGCAAGCAACTGGTAAACTTTATCAGTTGAGACTGCGAGTCGAGTGTACCCTTTTTTGTAATTTACAAAGCCGTGCATGAACCCACGCCGTATTGGTGATAGGCTTGTACGAGTTGCTGGATCCAACGAGCTAACTCATTGAGCCACCCGGGCCCCTCTTGTCTTGTTGGTCTAGTTCAAAACTGATATCATCTTATCAAGAAGTAGTTTGTCCTCTCCTATGATACAGCTCAAAAATGGCTAACTTGGAGTTAAACAACAATCACTCACTCACTCAAACTCATTTCTATAATACACCTCAAATCTTATCAAAAAGTAGTTTATTCTCTATGAAATACTCAAAAATGGTTAACTTGGAGTTTAAAAAAATCACTCGCTCAAGAATAAATATTTTTTTTCTAAAATAGACATGATATTATTCTACTAACCATTATATGCTTGATTATCAAATGTAATTTCTGGTAGTTGTTGCAAGCCACGACTATAACCATAAGACCCTGGCGATGGATCTCTATATTGTAGCATCCTTGGTGTAGTACCACCATAGTTGTCATATAGTATTGCTTGTGGTGGTTGTCTTTGCATACTGTTGAACAAACTAGCTTTATCAAAGTCGTGGTATGGTGCGTCCCGGTAAACTGTTTTCCGTGGAGAATTCTTCCTTCTAAATAATTAGGAAAAGAGAAATTCATATACTGTTAAGGAATAGAAATCCTTAGTTCCCCCTCCTTTAATTCCCCCTTATTTACCCCTAAGAAATACACATATGAAACATGACATTTTCAAATCAAATATAACGAGTTTGAATGACAAATTTTGCAATTAGAAATAAATGTTAAATTCTTGGGTTAATATCAAATCCACTGATCTCCCCCTCCCCCCCCCNCCCCCCCCCCCCCCCCCCCCACAATTAATTTGCTTGCTCAAAAAGACTTTTAAATGGTAATATCTGACATTTAATAAAAAAATGTCCCCTCAGATCTACACCTATGTTGCTCTCTGAATTTATAATTTAATGCATAAGTGCCCTCTGATTGTACAAGTACCATGCCTATTTGAATTTTTTTTTGGGAAACACTATAATTTACATTGTGTATGGACTTACCCAGACATTGTACAACAACATACAATAAGTAGGATGAGAATCAGTAGTCCTACACCACCACTGACAGCTCCTGCTATTATCTTCTCCGTTTGTGATAATCCTGTTATTGCTACAAAAAAAAAAATCAGAATAATTTTTTTTCAAAATTGAAACTCTATTAACAGAATAATTTTTTGTCATCATAGTTACATCTTAAAATTCAACAGAAGCAATTTTGGAAATCACATAATTTTTTTTTATTGTGTCCCATTAGAAACAAAAATTGCAACCAACTAATGTTAAATCTCTGTAGAGAAATCAAGGACGTATTCATTCATTCAAATTGTCGTAGGAGTATATAAAACATGTGATGGAGTATGTTATTTGATTTTCAATGTAAAAGTTAAGGAATGGGAATATTAAAAATGAAGTACAGTCAAACATGTCTTATGTGACCTTCCAAGGGAACAGTGAAATATGGTCACATAAGACAGGTGGTTACTAAATACAGGTTTAATTAATACGAAATGCACTGTGAAAGGAAATAAAAATTAAGGTCACATAATACAAGTTATTACTTAATAGAGGTGGTCACTAAAGCAGGTATGACTGTATCATGTTTTGGAAAATTGGATTGGTGTCATCTCACTTAGCCAACATGCTATATTCTATATAGGTACAGGTAAGAAAAAAATGTTGGCTATGTGAGAGGGGCTATATCAAAATAGCGACATTACACATAGATCAAAATAGCGACATCTCTAAATTAATTAATTGGAAAATATATATCAAAATAGCAACAGTAGCAATTACAGGTAAACTGAACAAAAAAAAACCCATGGTAAAGTGTTTAAAGTAAAATGAAAATAAATAAATAAATGATATTTGTATAAAGTTTGGTGAAAACTATCCGATTATGACCGATCTAATCCAGATTTATCCGGTAAGTATTAGTTCAACGTCAATGAAAACCTCCAATGAAATGTTTAAACTAAAAACTGCTCACATTAATTAGTAAATACATAAAGAAATATTCACTCGGTTGTCAGTTTGGTTATTAAAAATGTAGGTGGAAAAATATACATGTACTACGAACAACATCTTCGCTAGCCAAGGGTTACGATTTGGGTCCCCCTTCTCTTCACCCTTGGCGGATCTAGAATACATTTTGAAATTCG
This sequence comes from Gigantidas platifrons, assembly GCA_002080005.1. Classification (NCBI taxonomy): domain Eukaryota; kingdom Metazoa; phylum Mollusca; class Bivalvia; order Mytilida; family Modiolidae; genus Gigantidas; species Gigantidas platifrons. The sequence continues at coordinate 426,456 of MJUT01063346.1, forward strand.
TTCGCAATGCCACCTGGTGGTTTATCGAAGTTGCGCCCCTTAGATAGTCATCATCGCCAGCCAATCAGAATCGTTTTGTTATACGTATGTTGGAGAGTTGAAAATAGCAGCGCCCAGTGAAGAAAAACTTATTTGTAATAAATTTAATCTGGAAGCACTTACTGTCAACCAGATGAAAAGTTTCAAAGCTTTTGCCGACGGGAAAGATGTTTTCATTGGAACCAAAACGGGAAGTTTACATTTCGTCGATAACATGTGCTCCGTGTAAAATGTCTTCTGATTGGATACGTGTACTGGTAGCCGTAATCAATGAAATATTAAAGCGTGAATCCTCAAAATGTATTCTAGATCCGCCAAGGGTGAAGAGAAGGGGGACTCGAATCGTAACCCTTGGCTAGCGAAGATGTACGAACAAAGGCAAAGATGGAATTATTGTTGATGGCTACAATGGACAGACATTTTTAAGGAACATGTATAATATACAATTACGGCCCTCGGAAGAGGTGAATATCCAAAATTGTCAACCCCACTAAGGTTATTTCCCTGAGGGCTTTAGCCCGAGTGAAATAACCCTAGTGGAGTTGACAATTTTGGATATTCACCGATTCAGAGGGCCGTAACTGTTTTATTATACTGAACAAACAGTTGAAATATACTCTTTAATATTTGAATTGTTAAAGTATTATTCCATGTTTTTACACCGTTAAATAATAGGGTTATTCAATGGACGTGTGTAATTCTTGAGGTTATTCACCATTGAATAATAGGGTTATTCAATGGACGTGTGTAATTCTTGAGGTTATTCACCGTTGAATAATAGGGTTATTCAATGGACGTGTGTAATTCTTGAGGTTATTCACCGTTGGCGGCGATTAGAAGCAAAAATATCTTTTAACCAATAGAATTGATTCTTTATTATGTAAGGTATAATAATTAAACTTGATTTTACTTGCTGGTTATTATTTTTATTGAACATTTGACAATATATATCGTGCTTAAAATCTTACTTCCACCTCCCCGTTGGTGAGCAGGGAGCAACAGATTATAATGACAAGTACATGTTTACCTTTTACAGGTAAATGTCACTATTTTGAAAACCTAAATTATCGCTGTTTTGATTTATGTTTTGTCGCTGTTTTGATAATACCGAAAATGAATGTCGCTATTTTGATCATCCCGATGTGAGACAGTGTGAAAGAATGTTGGTCTTCTTAATTAAGAGGGATTAAGGGGTCCCATTAAGGGTGAACAATCAGGGTAATCACAGGAAAATAAAGGTAAATTTGAGTGTTTTTTTTGGTTCTTTCTACATAAATGGAATTACATAAAATACGAAAACATAATGAAAAATTATTATTAAACTTTAAAACTATACAAGTACAAATGAGATATGAAAACATAATAATGAATATTTATGATTAAATTTTAAACATATATAAACACACATGAAATATGAAAACATAATAGGACCATATGACACAGACTAAAATTAAAATGGCTGCATTGTATATCTAGTAAATAGTGACCCCTGACATATGACTATTATGCCTTATTTGGAAAATTTTGTTCCCCCCCCCCCACTCTTTTAGAGCCAAAGAATTTAGTGGGGTCTCATCCTTTTTGCATGGTTTGGATACCCCTCTGTACACTTACTAAATGTGAGCAAGTCAGAATAACTGCCTCAATAATCTCAAATCACCATTAATAACATCACCCTATATCATTAGAAAACTCACTTTTACGAGATTCACATCGATCACCAGTATAATCGTCAGGACAAGAACAATACACAGTTGTAGCTCGTATACATGATCCTCTTACACAGTAACCAGTATCACACTTGTCTACAATAAATACATCACATCACACAAATGAAATAGAGAATATAGAATACTAATAACAGCAATTATGAAGGTTGAGACAGACATTATTACTAGAATCAGATAGGATGAGCTAGGATATTAGTGATAATGAGTGTCAATACAGTTAAAACTGACGTTACTGTTTTTATCATTAATGTCATGTGTCCGACGTCACACTTGACCAATAATTTCAGTGATAATGTAAAAAAAAAAGCTATAATGTATGTCGAGATCTTCAAGTAGAGGCTCAGAGGGATGAGCCTGTGTTTGCTCACCTTTCATTCTGCTTTGAGGAAATTTAAAACAGAACCTTTCATACATGTAGATGCTTCCTACCAAATTTCGGTTCATATGGCTAAGCAGTTTCAAAGGAGAAGATTTTTTAGAAATCGACCAATCAGAAACAAGAATTGCATGTGATGGCCGGCCATGATTGGGATGAAATGAGCAATCTTCATAGAGGACATTCAATAGATGCTTCCTACCAAGTTTCGGTGGAAGCCATGTTTGCTAACCGATCGGGACGAAATGAGCAATCTTCATAGAGGACATTCCATAGACGATTCCTACCAAGTTTTGGTGGTAGCCATGTTTGTTAACCGATCAGGACGAAATGAGCAATCGTTATAGAGGACATTCCATAGATGCTTCCTACCAAGTTTCAGTTCATTTGGCCAAGCGGTTTCAGAGGAGAAGATTTAAAAACATTTCCCAATCAGAAACAAGAATTGCCTGTGGTGATCATGTTTGGTAATGGATCATAACAAAATGTGCACTCATTAGAAAGGACCTTCCATAGATTCTTCCTACCAAGTTTAAGTTCATTTGGCTGAGGGTTTTCAGAGGAGAAGATTAAAATGTGAAAAGTAAACAGATGACAGACGATGGACACCAAGTGATGGCAACAGCTCCTATTGCCTTTGGCAAGGTTTGCTAAAAAGAATATTAAAATGTGAATACCTACTTGTAATGTATAGAATAAACATGTTGCACTATATCAGCATTAGTTAATTTGTAAGGGAGATAATGGCAAGAGTTATCTTTCTTTTAACAGTTTATGCAAGAGTTATCTTTCTTTTAACATAGGATAAGATTTTTTAGAAATCAACCAATCAGAAACAAGAATTGCCTGTGGTGGCCATGTTTGTTAAACTATCTGGACAAAATGAGCAATCTTTATAGAGGACCTTCCATAGATGCTTCCTAACAAGTTTCAGTACATATGGCGAAGCAATTTCAGATGAGAAGATTTAAAAAAATTGACAAATCAGAAACAAGAATTGCCTGTGGCGGCCATGTTTGTTAATGGATTGGGACAAAATGTGCAATCTGTATAGAGGACATTCCATAGATGCTTCCTACCAAGTTTCGGTTTATTTGGCCAAACGGTTTCAGAGGAGAAGAATTTTAAAAATCAACCAATCAGAAACAAGAGTCTCCTGTGGCGGTCATATTTGTTAACGGATAGGGACGAAATTAGCAATCTTTACAGAGGACCTTCCATAGATGCTTCCTACCAAGTTTCGGTTCATTTGGCCAAGCGGTTTCAGAGGAGAAGATTTTTAAAAATCGGCCAATCAGAAACAAGAATTGCCTATGGTGGCCATGTTTATTAATGGATCATGACGAAATGAGCATCTTTATAGAGGACCTTCCATAGATGCTTCCTACCAAGCTTCAGTTCATTTGACTGAGGGGTTTCAGAGGAGAAGATTAAAATGTGAAAAGCTAACGGACGACGGACGCAAAGTGATAGCAAAAGCTCACATTGCCATTGGCAAGGTGAGCTAAAAATGATGTTGTTTCTATTGGTAATGACATGATGTGTTTGATGTCACGCTGACCGATAATTTTCAGTATGAGAGGCAGTTGTTCATATTCACAATATCAGTCGATGGGATTTAAAGAAAAAATGTCAAAATTACCAAGAAGTATAATATCTGACAATGAATGTAGGACAAACTCAATAAAAACATTTCATTCTGGTTTCAAAACTTTTTTACTTTATATCATAAACATTCTGGTCACTAGCCAATTTTAAAAAGAAAACAATTGTACAAATGAACAGTTTTTTCATTACAATATTAAAGTAAACAACTTCAATCACTGACACTAAATTAAACTGTAGAATTGCCAAGTTTTCATAGTGGAAAAAATTGAAAATCTTTCAATCTGATTATTGAGATAGCAACAAAAATCCACAAAAGTTTAATTTGTAAGAAGAATAGAGAATTTACGAAAATATAACAACATAATTTATGTTTGAGAGGAAAACAATATTTGACAATACTTACGTGTGCAGACATTATTGACTAGTTGATAATTGGTATTACATTGACAGAAGTAGCCATTAGCGTTAGTAGCATCGTCTTGACATACTGAATTGGCTGAGCAATTGTTCCTATTGGCATCAGCACATTTACCTGATAAATAATTATACATGTTGTAAAGATGTGTTATTTATCTTCCCTGTAACCGACATAGTTAAGCAATGTACCATTACATGTTATAAATGAGTGGATATTCATGTCAATTTCATCACATTACTTTTCCCATCGTGATACTTTCAACTAGTAATGATATATTTTTAACAAGTAACAGCATACTTTCAAGAAGTATAGCGTTACTTGTTTAAATCGTTGCTATGGAAAAACAGTATGCATCAGCTTGCAGCTTTTCAAAAGCATCAGCTTATTTCTCAAAGGCAACAAGATTCTTTTTATCTTTAGATAGGGTCTAGGACAAAAGCCTCATGGTCATAAGCCCCCTGGACAAAAGCTTAAGCCCCTTGACAAAAAGCCCCCCCAATAATGAATAGTATTAATGTTTTTTGTGCCATATATTTTTTTCTCTGTGTCTCTGTTTAACTGTTCAATTATATAATTTTTTTTTCTTTTTTTTCTAACATTACTAGAAATAGGGGCGAGTTTTTATCTTTAAGACATCTTTAAGGTGGTACCTAACACTACAGGGAGATAACTCTTTAAAATCAGTTGAACATTTTGATCATATGATGTTTGTATGCAGATTTCAAGCATCTCGGTGATCAAAACCACAGAGAGAAAGCTGCTATGTGGCTAGTGAATTTATAGCATTGAGTCTGTTGGTTGGAATTTGTTAAAATTTTGATATTTATTACAGTGGATATATCCAAACACACTGCCAAAAAAATAGCAAAATTAAACGAGCAGATCAAATTTTACCTGAAGTGTATGGTACCACCTTAATATCTCCATCAATATAAAAAAATGTAATCAGATTGTATACCTAATTATTTGATTATGAGGGACTTTTTGTCAGGGAGCTTTTGTCCAGGAGGCTTTCACCCTGGTGGCTTTTGTCCTGTTCCCCTTTTGATATAAGATATAAATCAATGAAATTGTATTTTAAGGAGGAAGAAATGACAATAGAGAGGAATAATAGCACTATCACTATATGACACACATTTCAAGACAAGTTATAGTATAGTGGGCATTAAACTTGCAACATGTATGACATGCCATGAACAAATATTTCTAGGTAGAAAAATCTTATCCATCCCTACTTCCAAATCTCTTAGCTTTAAAAATCTCCAAACATTTGTAATAGCTAATTCTGAATTCTTGTTTTCAAAATATGCTTGTTGCCTGTAAATTTACCAATACAAGACTGCACCTAACTCTGACAAACAGTACTGAAGACATTGTTATATGTATAAAAATATCTACAAGTAGGATAATGGTTTGGTTTGAATAAGTTTATGGTGCTTAACACCACTTCTCACAATATTTCAGTTATATCGTGGCAGTCAGTTTTATTGGTGGAGGAAACCCGAGTTTCTGGAGAAAACCACCGACCCGTCGCAAGTCACTGACAAACTTTATTACATAATGTTGTATTGATTACACCTTGCCATGAACATTAGGTTCAAACTCACAAATTAAGTGGTGATAGGCACTGATTGCAAAGGTAGTTGTAAATCCAACTACCATACGATGACGACCATGACGGCCCCAGTAGGATAATTGAAGTGTAATTCTACCTGCTTCAGAAATTACACTTGAGTACCATATTCCATCTACGTTAAATCCCTAGTGTGATTTGATTATGGAAAATATATACTATTATTACAAACAGTAAAAACCTGTCTTATGTGACCATCAAAGGGAACATTGAAATGGGGTCTCATAAGACAGGTGGTCGCTAAATACAGGTTTAATTAATAAGAAATGTACAGTGAACGAAAATTAAAATTAAGGTCACATAATACAATGTATTGCTTGATACAGGTGGTCACTAAAGCAGGTTTGGTTGAATTGTACTTACTCTTACAAAATGTCTCAGAGATACTTCCCATGTTGTCTGTATATCTACCATTAGGACATAATGTACATGAAAATTGTCCTGCGGAATTCTGGTAATAATTCAGTGGACATTTCTCACACACTTGAGTATTAGTGTTGAATCTCTCACCAATGGCACAAGGGGCTGCAAAGTAAATCAATTGTTTATATGTAGTTTTCTACAATTTTCATTGTGCTGGAACATTTTAACAAAGTGGGAAAACAAATCTTGAATCTTATGGTAAGATAAATAAACAAACATTATTGATGAAAATTATTTGATAAAAATATGGATTTAAAAAAAAAGCTTTAAATGTGTATTCTCATAAGGTTTTATCATAGTTTCTGGTGTAGACATGTCATTCTATGTAATTCTGATGTGTTTGTCAATCAGTTTCAGGTGTGGACATGTCATTCTATGTAATTCTAATGTGTTTGTCTATCAGTTTCTGGTGTGGACATTTCATTCTATGTAATTCTGATGTGTTTGTCAATCAGTTTCTAGTGTGGACATGTCATTCTATGTAATTCTGATGTGTTTGTCAATCAGTTTCAGGTGTGGACATGTCATTTTATGTAATTCTGATGTGGACATGTCATTCTATGTAATTATGATGTGTTTGTCTATCAGTGCTTTCCTATTAAATTTACCTTACTATAAATAACATGCATAATGATTTATAATAGAGTGAATGAGTGAGTGATTGATTGTTGTTTAATGCCAAACAAGTAATATTTCAGCCATATCATGGAGAGCACATGTTACATTTGATGAGATGATGATGATGTCCACTTTTTACCAGACCAATAAGCTTAATTGGATTTTTTAGAGTTAGCTCAATGAAACAACAGTAGATACATCAATGCATTTGGACAAATTATTCTGATTCAAAGTCCTAAAAAATGCTGCATGCTTAGCAGAGAAGCAGCAAATACTAATTTCATAACAAGATGAACTGTGAGCTAATGCTCACTTATGATACCCCCACATATATGTTCAATGTGTATAAAAACCAACTAAGTCGGCAAACAGAACGTAGGAATCTGATGGGTCCAAAAACGCTTCCCACAATATGGCATACCTATATGAAGCTTGTGACCTAATATCAGATTTCCGCCATCAATAGTTGCTGAGAAAAATGTGACGAAAATTATCTTGGATGGACAGAGGTAAAACAGTATACCCCCCCCCCCTCCAGTGGAGCGGGGGTATATTAAAAACGTAGATATCAAATTTAGTGTCCATGCGAATTTTCGTAATAACCTTCCTCAGGTACACTCAAAATCGAATGATTGGAAAGCTAAATAATTTAATATCAAACTTTACTGTTGAATACAACTAACAGTATATAAAACTTACATGCATTACAAGCTGTTGATGATGTAGATCCTGTACCTACAGTAGTATAACCTCCTGTACAGGCCTGGCATCTAAATGACGTAGCTTTATCACGATAATATCCTTTAGCACATACCTCACAGTTTCCAGAATTCTCTTGTTGACCAGATGGACAGTCAACTGAAATTATAACAATGTACAATATAAAACAAGCAGATAGCGTTAGATGTTGTGAATATAATCAACCGTAACAACACGAAAAAATCCTCTGCCAAACATTAAACTATAAAACACAAAATGTACAATCACAAGCCTATCACCAATACGTCGTGGGTTCGTGCCCGGCTTTGTAAATTACAAAAATGGTGCACTCGACTTGCAGCCGCAAGTTATAAAGTTTACCAGTTATTTGCTCATGGTCGGTGGTTCTCTCCGGGTACTCCGGCTTCCTCCACCACTAAAATTGGTCGCCATGATATAGCTGAAATATTGTTGAAAGTGGCGTTAAAACACCAAAAATCAAATCAAATCAGAAACAGAAATAGATGGAAGTAAATCTAGGTTCTGATTTGTTGGCAAATTTGTATACACTTCCAGACCATCTGAGTTCACCCTCCATTATTAGTGGAGTTCATGTTACTCAATCTGTAGTTTTATGAGTAGTGTTTTGTATACATGTATAATTGTTTGAACCTATTGTCCTTTTTTTTTTAGTGTAAACGTATTTTATTAATTAAAACATATCATAAATTACATACATAGTGAGACAAATACAACTGCAATTGAATTAATTAAAGGGATCAGAAAACAAGCTATTGAGCTTATATAAATTTGTTTTTTTTTTAGCCATGGTATAGTCTAGAGATGCCAACCCTAAATGAAGCCCTGGAGGAGTAAGTGAAGTTGTGAAGCGACTTCCACACCTCGTAAAGCGAGGTGTCCATGCGGCCGGGGCTGTAGGGGACTGCTCAAGGCCCCCAGAAGTTCTGGGGTAAATGGTGTAAAATCCTGCGTTCTGGGCATCTCCAAAGACATGATTTGATGCTTCAAACTGCTCAATATTTTTACTGTAATATTTGTTGAATAAACTGTCTGGGGGATTTCTTAAGGTTCATCATTACTTTCTTACCAGAAAGTTTGTAAATGTTACTTCCGCCTTTATTAAACTCAGATCATTCATGGGGGTAAAGGTATTCGTCAGCTTACGATGTGCTTGGGCAATTTTTGCCAGTTCCAAATGCTTGTTCGACTTCACATGCTAAACTCAAATCTCCTTTCCTCCATGAGCTACCGATATATCTACAGCACAAATACTACACCATACAAAAGAATCACCATGCTTAGAATTGTTGAAGCAAGGGAACAATTGTTTATATTCATTGAGAAACTTCTGTTTATGTTCTATTTTTCTCTTTTTCTTGACAGGAGACATCGGCGGTGAAGCCACCATATTGATCAAAACACATACTATATTTCGATATCACCAGAACGCTTTACGATACGACTGAAAAACATTTGAAGTGCCTATGCAAAACCGATTAAAACAAACACGAAGCGGACACGAATAAAAAACCAGATTTTGCAACAAGTCAGAGAAAAGAACTACTAAAATCGGAGAGCGGATTTTGGGGGCAAAAATTGGAGAAACTCTGCCGAAATCTGAGATGTTGGCATCTCTGTACAGTCTGTCCTTCATCGATCAACATTTTCTGATTAACCCCCTTTGGCATCTTCAAACCTTTCTTGAATAAACTATAATAATTGGCAAAGTGACAAATTTCAGAGAAAAACCTTGTATATAAATGTATAACAGTACGTCCCTGTCATAAATGCAACTCTTCAAAAGAAGTGATACAATGTGATGATATGATATATAAAGTATTATACAGTGTCCCCCTTATTTTAGAGAACCTTTTAGAGATGGAATTCTTTAGTTATAAGAAAAATATGTCTGCAATTTCATCTTGCGACAGCATCTGTTTAAATTGGATTTTACAGTGTCTGACTTAGGTAAGTATCTAGTAAAATTCCCTTCTTTGTCTCTCTAATACAGACCTAAGATAAATGTCGTCTATGGTCCCTGTATATTAAAAATTACCACCCCTTGATTTACCCCAGTATTCAATATAACCCCTCCTCTGTATAATGTAAATAAGGCTTACGTTTACAGCTGCTCTGGTCAGTATTTCCTGTGATCTCTGTAGTGTAGCCTAATGGACAGTCCGTGCAGGCATCTTGCCATTTTATATTACTATATTTAGCAATTGGACATGGTAAACACATATTAGTCGATGGGTTTCTATATTGGCCTGGTGCTGTACAGTTCTCTGAAGAAAAATGAAAATGATTTTAAATTAAATAATAATATTTTGAACTGAAATTTTACAAATCATGAACATGATATATCAAAACATTATTTATATATTTTTATACACATATTTTAAATGCATGTATTAACTTTTATGCAACTCAGATTAACTTGGTGCTATTTATTTCGAAACGATTCTACAGGGAAAAGACGATTTTGTGGACAATAATATAAATCTTATAAGCATTTCTATAAATTATTATATTGTTCCCTCCTTAGGGGGAATGTTTGCTGGATAAAATTATAGTTTGGTTTGGTTTAGTTAATAATGTTTAATGCCACTTTCAACAATATTTCAATTATATCGTGGCGGTCAGTTTTATTGGTGGACAAAAACCGGAGTATCCAAAGAAGAAGAAAACCACCGTTCTGTCATAAGTCACTGACAAACTTTATCACATAATGTTGTATTGAGTACACCTTGCCATCAGCAAGGTTTGAACTCACAACGTTAGTGGTGATAGGCAATGGAAGCATAGGTAGTTGTAAATCTAACTACCATACGATCACGACCACAACATCCCCTGTGATATAAATATAAGAAAATCCTATAAATTTGAGACAGTATTTTAAAAGCTGCATTTTTCTTGTTCGTCAGCATACACTGAAATTTTCACATAAAACAACATTTTCTCTTATCTTCAGCTTTTTATCTCTCCTATTAAAACTGGAATTTTATATATCAACTAAGTAAAGAATAGAATTAAGTAAAAGAATATTATTTGTTCTAATACATATAGCTGTGACGTCATGTTGATTTAACGATTTGGAGTGAGTGAGTGATTGTTGTTTAAACACCAATTCAGCAATTTTTCAGTTATATTATGGCGAGAACAAGTTAATTTTCAATGAGATGATGATGGGGTCCGCTTTGTTCTAGACCAACACGCTGAGTTGGATTTTTATAGAGTTAACTCACTGAAACAACAGTTTGCAGATAGACATGTTTCCCCACTCGGACACATTATCCTGATTCCAAACCAACCAGTCTTTGCTCTTTCTCCTTAATGCTGCGTGCTAATAGCGGAGAAGCAACAAATACCAATTTTACAGTCTTTGGTTTGACCCAACAGGGGCTCGAACCCATGATCTACCGCACTCGAGGTGTGCATGCTAACCATTACCCCATCGATAGGTTAAACGATTTGGAAGATAATCTACAAAGTTATATTATATTTTTAAAGTTTGTATTACTTACTGATAGTACAATCTGCCGCAGTGCTGGCACGTTGATTCAATGGTGTAATTTTATCGACAGGACACATCTGACATGTCATTGTATTTCTATCATTGCTGTCACGGTAGTATCCTCGTGGACAATCTTGACAGGCTTGCTGCGACGTACCAGGTGTATAGTTAGGATTTATCTCTGTTCCACTTGTACAGTTTACTGTAAATAGATTGAATACTTTGCAGCATTTGATAAATACACATTATATGCATATTGTGTCTTGTGTATAGACTGTATCACTATGAGACGAGATGCATGGCATCGAAAAGTGATGTGGTTTACACAACTGACGAGACATGATACAAACAGTTGTACCAACACATTTATACATATAATATGTTTATCTAACATAGGATAAAAGGAGGTAATACTGATAGATTTCATTATCAAACTGTGATCTCGGGTATCATCTAAAGACCAAATAAATTGAAATGTACTAGTAGTAGAATTCTCAGTTTTTACGTCTACATTATATACTTAAAGAATTGAATATAATTCCTTCTAATTCTAATTCTTTAAAAAAAAAAATTGCTATATGCTAAAGTATGAAAATTCGAAAATATATATCCGAACTATCAACCATTATACCGATATCAATCCAACTGTTGACTTCGTATTTCCTGTCAACAAAATAGATCGTGAAAACAGTGAATAAAATAGTTTCTTAGACAAAATTGAAGCTACCAATTGTGTATTCAGAAGCTGTAACCTTTGAAAACTTTCCAAGGAACTAAATATGTTTTTACTTCTAAGGACCACTGTCCTGTGCACCAGTTGTTTATCATAACATTATGAAACTGTCCTTCGTCGCTTCAGTTGTTGCTTTCTATAATATAAACAATTTTTTTAGGCACCGAGAATTTCAATCTGCAGGAGAAAAAATCTGCAAAAATTAAATGTCTTCTTTTTCGTCCAAAACTGCAGAAATTTCACACCGCAGAAATTACCGATTATACGGTAATATAAAATGTACAGTGAAGGGAAAATAAAATTAAGGAGCACATATTACAAGTTTTTGCTTAATAGAGGTGGTCACTAAAGCAGGTTTGACTGTGTATCAATCTTCTGTTATTGCTAGAGTTAGATATTGGTATAAAAACACCTTTGGTACAGAATTTAAGAATTTGTTCAGTTTAGACAGGTGTTTGGTTTACACAGGTTCAAAATACATAGACATTAAGTAGATTGGACTGTAAAGTCTGTCTGGTTTAGGCAGGTTTTCGGTTTACTCAGGGTTCAGTAGATAGGACTGTAAAGTCTGTCTGAATTAGGCAGGTTTTCGGTTTACTCAGGGTTCAGTAGATTGGACTATAAAGTCTGTCTGGTTTAGGAAGTGTTTTCGGTTTACTCAGGGTTCATTAGATAGGACTGTAAAGTCTGACTGGTTTAGGCAGGTTTTTGGTTTACTCAGGGTTCAGTAGATTGGACTATAAAGTCTGTCTGGTTTAGGCAGGTCTTTGGTTTACTCAGGGTTCAGTAGATTGGACTGTAAAGTCTGTCTGGTTTAGGCAAGTCTTTGGTTTACTCAGGGTTCAGTAGATAGGACTGTAAAGTCTGTCTGGTTTAGGCAGGTTTTCGGTTTACTCAGGATTCAGTAGATAGGACTGTAAAGTCTGTCTGGTTTAGGCAGGTTTTCGGTTTACTCGGGGTTCAGTAGATAGGACTGTAAAGTCTGTCTGGTTTAGACAGGTTTTCAGTTTACTCAGGGTTCGGTGTAGACAGGTTTCACTGTATAACTAAAATTGTTCTTTACCTTTACATTGAGTTGATGCTATTGCTGTTTTGACTTGGAATGTAATATAACCAGTCGGACAGGCATTACAGGTTGGCTGATTCTTTAATGGTTGGAACTGATCATACCCACACTCCTCACACACATTGTTGACAACTTTGTATCCTGAATCACAGTCTCCTAAAATTACAATAAAATCATATTCATGATTCACAATCTTCTGGTTTGAATCCCACTCGATGTACTCGAAACAAATTTAGGTGCTAGAGTTTGTCAGCAACTTGCGGCAGAGTGTGGTTTTCTCTCTGGGTAGTCTGGTTTCCTCCAACAATAAAACTGATCACTGCGATATAACAGAAATATTGTTGAAAGTGGCCTTAAACACCATAACCCTAACCCTAACCCCCAAACTTCTGAAATTACAATGAAATCATGATCCTGATTAACAATGTACTTAAATTACAATGAAATCATTATTCTGATTCACAATCTCATGAAATTATAAAAAGAAATCATGATCTTGATTCACAATGTACTGAAATTACAAAAATTCTTATTTTATTTTCTTGTAATTTTAAAATATGCTACATTGCCTGAATCATTAAATCATCATAAAACAACAAGTATGTTTATTTTCATGTTTGTGTCTTCAACCAAATTGATCGACAGGGCTACAGAAAATATGATCATTTTTGTAATGTCAGAAAAATTCAGTTATGTTTATCATACAATAATTATAATTTTACAGGAATCATCACAAATTTTCCCAGGCTTACAACAGAGTAGAATAGAGTAAGAGTGTCATACTTACGAACATTACATTCAGTCTGGCTCGTTGATCCGACATCTGACGTTATGAAGCCGACAGGACATTTAGTACAGCTATCAGCCTTTTTCTCCGGTTTGAAGTATCCAACGGCACATTTCTCACATACACCATTCTTATCCTCATAACCAGGATCACAGCTTACTGAAATAAAAGTTAAATGTACCCGTTTAAACGAAATTTCTTTTAAGAGAGAAAAAATTGGGAGAATAGAGAAATTATTTTCATTTTCACAGCTTTAATTAGTTTAAACAAACAATCAAACCTGTCCATGCGGTCACCTCTATTAAGCAGTCACCTGTATTAAAAGATCACCCTTTTCTTGTCCTGTCATAGAAAATTTTATATGAATTGCACCTCTTTTAAGAGGTCATCTGTCTTATAAGGCCACTTTTTCTTTGTCCCAAAAGTGACCTCTTAATACAGGTTGGACTGTATTTTATTTGCCAATTAAATAGTCAACATAGATTAGACACAGGTTAAACAAATTATCAAGTCTTCTTCTACTTTCATTTGTGAGTACCTTAATTTTACACAAGCAACATTGGTCCTTTATAAATATATCAAACCTTCATAACGTGATTCTAGTGGCCGTCATGGTCGTAATCGTATAGTAGTTGGATTTACAACTACCTATGCAATCAGTACCTATCACCACTAACGTTGTGAGTTCAAATCCCATTGATTCAGGCAATATAACATTATGTGATAAAGTTTGTCAGTGACTTATGACAGGTCGGTGATATTCTCCAGTTTCCCCCATCAATTAAACTGACTGCCACAATATAACTGAAATATTGTTGAAAGTGGCATTAACCAACACCAACCACAACCACATAACGTCATTCTTTTTTTTTTTTTTTTTTATTATAAATGTCATTCTTAATTTGTGTCAAACTAAAAACATGAAGACATTGTAAAATAAATATTTGACTGGTGTAAATGATTAGATATCTCTGTCAACAACAGTAGTATTACTTACATATACAATCAGATTCAGCTGTAGAATTAGGGTAGACAGTAGTCTTCTGTGCAGGACAGGATTCACAACTTGTCATCCATTTATTTGGTTGATATGTACCAATAGGACAGGCTTCACATCCCGTTCCAACAATTTTATATCCGGCAGAACAGTTCCCTAATAACAGGAAATAAAATAGATTTACAATTATATGCTAACCTTATTCTCAAAAGCTCACACTGATTGAGGTCAACATTTTTATATGAGATGATGATGATGAGGTCTGTCTTGTTCTAGACCAACACGCTCTTTCTCCTTAATGCTGCGTGCTTATCGGAAAAGCAACAAATACCAATTGTATAGTCCTTGGTTTGATCCGATCGGGACTTGAACCCATGATCTACCGAACTCGAGGCCAGCACACTAACCATTATACTATCTATGGGGTTCTGTTCATAGTGACATACACATAACTTCCACATCATCTGTGTACGTATTATACCAATTTCTTTCATAAAATTAACAATTTCAAAATACTCCAGACATTATGAAATTATAAACAAGATGAACTGTGAGCTAATGCTCACTTATGATACCCCTGCATATATGTTCAATGTGTATAAAAACCAACTAAGTCAGCAAACAGGAAGTAGGAATCTGACGGGTCCAAAAATGCTTCCCACAATATGAAATACCTATATGAAGCTTGTAACCAAAATCTGATTTCTGTCATCAATAGCTGTTGAGAAAAATGCGACGAAAAATATCTTCGGATGGACAGACGGACAGATGGAAGGACGGACGGACAGAGGTATACCCCCTCCGGTGGAGCGGGGGTATAATAACATAATAGATAAAAAAACTTATTGAACATGATCAAATTATTAAATATCGTTCTATTTTAATATAAAAACAACTACCAAAGACAAAGTTGGTTCTGTGACTAATGATACTAGATTTAATCTGACCGTTACAGCATTCTACAGTGAAGTCTGTCAGACTATCAGTTTCCGTGTTTGAGGAATAGACAGGTGCTCAATTTATACAGGTATGTGTGTGTGTATATATATATCATGGTCGCTATCGTATGGTAGGTACAACATTATGTGATAAAGTTTGTCAGTGATTTGCGGCAGGTCAGTGGTTTACTCCAGGTACTCTGGTTTCCTCCACCAATAACACTGACAGCCACTATATAACTGAAAAATTGTTGAAAGTGGCATTAAACACCAGAGACCCTTACCCTATATATAATACAATGCAAAATGGGCATGACATCAGAAAAGCAAATTGAAGATTATTACACATGAGATAACAAACTGAAAACTTGTAAAAAAAAAATTGTCACAAATAAAATGTCCAGAAAATAAGATGCGTAGGAATTGATATTATTTGTGGCTTAAGTTAAAAGGAAATCTATAAAACTATGACATTAAACATTATTAATATAATTACTGTATACATTCATCTACTGACTTTGATGAAGTTATACATTGTATGTGGGGTCGTCGTGGTCATATGGTAGTTGGATTTACAACTACCTATGCAATCAGTGCCAATCACCACTAATGTTTGGAATTCGAACCCCGTTCATGGCGAAGTGTACTCGATACAATATTATATGATAAAGTTTATCAGTGACTTGCGACCAGTCAGTGGTTTTCCCCGGATATTCCGGTTTATTCCATTAATAAAACTGACCACCACAATATAACTGGAATATTGTTGAAAGTGGCATTAACTACCAGAAACTAACCAAAACAACCTGTATTTTGAAAATAAATTAATGTTTTCACCTCTGATAGATACTTACCTTGTGTGCAGTCATTCTGTGACTCAGCCATTGTTGATGGAGTTATGCGGTCTATAGGACACAGTGTACAGTCAGAAAATACATCAACATTGTTGTCCTTGTAATAACCTCTATCACAGGGTATACACTGATTGTTGATATCCTTTTGGTAACCAGAGTTACAGTAAGCTGTAGGAAAAGTTACAGTAAATATGATTTAGTTTATTAATAGGATTCAAGATCAAGATTCAATTTTTCTTTTTACATTTATGAACAAGAAATTACCTAGCAAAACCAAAATCCTGTTGCCAAACTCTGGAATTTCTAAATCATAAAAAGTAGAGCCTCATAAAAGTACAATGTTTCTTTATAAGCAATGAAACTGTCATATCAACTTGAAAATGAAAAGATCACAATAGTCTTCTACTTAAACAAAAAATAGATTAAATTAGAAGTTTGTTGCAACTTTTTTTTTCTTTGGCAATACACCAACATTTAATCAAATTCTGTTTCAGGTCATGTCAGATAAGATACACTAACATTTAATCAAATTCTGTTTCAGGTCATGTCAGATAAGATACACTAACATTTAATCAAATTCTGTTTCAGGTCATGTCAGATAAGATACACCAACATTTAATCAAATTCTGTTTCAGGTCATGTCAGGTAAGATACACCAACATTTAATCAAATTCTGTTTCAGGTGATGTCAGGTAAGAAAAATTTGAAGCTACCAAGGTGGTAATCTGAAGCAATTGCCAAAGAAAAAGGACAAACAATTATCTATAAAACACTAAACAGAAAACTAAAGATCAAGCCACACGAATTCCACAAAAAACTGAGAGTGAACTCAGGTGCTCCAGAAGGGTAGGAAGCTCTTGCTCCACTAGATGCACCTGTATATTACTCTAGTTACAACTTTGATAATAAGTGGGGCCTGGGTGGCTCAATGAGTTAGGTAGTTGGATTACTTAACAACTCATAGAAGGCTATCACCAATATGGCATGGGTTCACACCAGACTTTGTAAATTACAAAAAAGGGTGCACTCGACTCACAGCCGCAAGTGATAAAGTTTACCAGTTGCTTGCCCATGGTTGATGGTTCTCTCTGGGTACTCTGGCTTCCTCTACCACTAAAACTGGTCGCCATGATATAGCTGAAATATTGCTGAAAGTGGCATTCAACACAATAAATCAAATCAAATCAAATAAATCTGATAATAAGATATAAATGAGGAAAGGACCAGATAGTGATAACGACAAGCTGCACATATCTATGGTCATTTGTGACACAGATATTCCATAATGGTTAAACTATCTTTTATCTTCGCCCTTCCATTCATATGCAAGACAATTGAATATATTGACCAATCAGACAACAGCTCTTGCCGTGTACATAGTTTTAAATGGTAAGCTAATTGCTGATTGGTCAGTTAAAAATATGAACCCTGACGTGACCCGATACAGGATGTTGGTGTGTTATGCCATAGAAAACAATTAAAAAAAGATTGAGCAAACATCTTATTTTAATTAGATTGAAAAAATATTGACCATGGTCACACAGCAGAATATTTTGACAGGTGTAAATTTCAAAAACCTTTAGCTAGAAAAATTTTATCTGAAATTATTGAACATTTTGAATTTTTAGGATTATGAAAAAAAAAAAAAAATCCATTACATTATTTTGAAAGCTTAAATTTTTCTGTTTTGAATGAACAGACAACGATAACAAAGTTTGTACTCAGTGAAAACTAGAACTGTGAGTGACCTCACTGAGTGATACCCCCCGCTTGCAGTTTAGTAGGAGTTGCACTTACAAGGTACATACATGCCCCACCCCCTTTTCATGAAAGTATAAGTTGAATTATCTCCCCTTTTAAACTTTGGACAGCAACCATATTCCTTCATCCACATCTGCAGGTAGTGTACTACAAGTGTGTAAAGTTTCATAAAAATCCAATAAGCCGTTTAGGAGGAGTTGTGCTTACAAGGTACATGGACGAACGGACAGTATAAGTTGAATTATCTCCCCTTTTAAATTTTGGACAGCAACCATATTCCTTATGCACATCTGCAGGTAGTGTACTACAAGTGTGCAAAGTTTCATGAAAATCCAATAAGCCGTTTAGGAGGAGTTGCGCTTACAAGGTACATGGACGGACGGACGGACAGGGTGATTCTTATATACCCCCCCAAACTTTGTTTGCAGAGGGAATAATAACCAGCTTATTTCCACCCTAAATTTCTAATACAAATCATTTTCATATTTTTTAGAATCATCATAAGAAAACATGTTTTCTTTCTTTCTTTCTTTGCATTAAAAATCCCCATTGAAATTATGTCACAATATCTACTGAAGAGAGATAACTCTTACAAAAATCAGTAAAGGGAGGTAATCATTTTACATTCTGAAAATAATCCATAGAATAACTTACAATCACACTGTGACTGACTAGTAGAGTTTTCCTGTTTAGTTGATGTTGTACCAGGGCAGTTATTACAAGTTTTCTGGTAGTAAAGGTTCTGAAATGTTCCCCTTGGGCAACCTTCACAAGCTGTGTCATCTGCGTTTCTCTTTGTACCAGCCAAGCATGCCCCTAAGTAAAAAATCCAAATACAATGTAAATATATTGCATAATAAATAAAAAATCATGATTAGTCAAGAAATTATTTGTGAAGTAATGCAATACACAACTTAAAATAAGACCAGTGGTGGGTTACAATATAACCAACTACATCAGAAACAACTCCCCTGGCAAAACCCACAATTAAAAAAAAAAGAATTTGATGGATATTCTGGCTTGAGACAGTAACAAAAAATGTGTCTTGGTCTAATGGAATCCCAAACTTTCCCTCTTGATAAGTCAGTCTTGAGTTGCTATTCAGCTATAAAAAAAAACAAAAAAACCCTGTAAATATTTGCATCAATTGCAACAAAATTGGATATAAAGTATTAAAATGAAAAACAAAAAATACCACATTTTGGAGAGGTTTTGCCTATTTTTGATCTGGTCCACATTTTAGAGAGGTTTTGTCCTGTTTTTGATCTGGTCCACATTTTGGAGAGGTTTTGTCCTGTTTTTGATTGGGTCCACATTTTGGAGAGGTTTTGTCCTGTTTTGATCTGGTCCACATTTTGGAGAGGTTTTGTTCTGTTTTTGATCTGGTCCACATTTTGGAGAGGTTTTGTCCTGTTTTTGATCTGGTCCACATTTTGGAGAGGTTTTGTTCTGTTTTTGATCTGGTCCACATTTTGGAGAGGTTTTGTCCTGTTTTTGATCTGGTCCACATTTTGGAGAGGTTTTGTCCTGTTTTTGATCTGGTCCACATTTTGGAGAGGTTTTGTCCTGTTTTTGATCTGGCCCATTCTTTTTGTAAAATATCTTCACTGACAATAGTATCTTATATCTAACAATAGAGTTTCAAAAGTAACTTTCATTAAGATTATCTTCCACATATACTCCATGACCTATGCACTATACAAATTATACTTTTAATAATAAGTTTTATTTTTTCTAGCAAACTCTTTTACACTCAAATTTATAATTCTTATCAAAAAGGAACTAGCAAATTCATGCTAAACTAAATACTTACTAACTGTACACTGTGAACATGAAGTAGACTGTGTTGATTTCTTGCTAAACTAAATACTTACTGACTGTACACTGTGAACATGAAGTAGACTGTTGATTTCTTGCTAAACTAAATACTTACTGACTGTACACTGTGAACTTGATGTAGACTGTGTTGATTTCTTGCTAAGCTAAATACTTACTGACTGTACACTGTGAACTTGTTGTAGACTGTGTTGATTTCTTGCTAAACTAAATACTTACCCACTGTACACTGTGAACATGAAGTAGACTGTGTTGATTTCTTGCTAAACTAAATACTTACTGACTGTACACTGTGTTGATTTCTTGCTAAACTAAATACTTACTGACTGTACACTGTGAACTTGATGTAGACTGTGTTGATTTCTTGCTAAACTAAATACTTACTGACTGTACACTGTGTTGATTTCTTGCTAAACTAAATACTTACTGACTGTACACTGTGAACTTGATGTAGACTGTGTTGATTTCTTGCTAAACTAAATACTTACTCACTGTACACTGTGAACATGAAGTAGACTGTGTTGATTTCTTGCTAAACTAAATACTTACTGACTGTACACTGTGAACTTGAAGTAGACTGTTGATTTCTTGCTAAACTAAATATACTTACTAACTGTACACTGTGAACTTGAAGTAGACTGTTTTGTGGCTGTTACATAGTTGTCTGGACATGCTGTACAATTCATGAACACATTGTTATTGTTGTGTTTATAGAATCCTATCTGACAGTCAACACAGTTACCAGTAGCATCATCTCTTTCTTTTCCTGGGTCACAATATGCTGAAAAATACAAAAGATGATAAATCTTCTAAAAAGCAGCTGTGCTAACTCACAAATTCAGTGGTGATAGGCACTGATTGCATAGGTAGTTCTAAATCCAAATACCATGTGATCATGACTTCCCCAAGCAAGACTGAAAAAACGATAAGAATACAATGTGTTATGAAAAAAAAATTGCATAAATGTTTTAGTCAATAGTTACAATACAATTAGTATGAATATTTTCATTCACTTTTTTGTGGATCATGACTGATGATAAGCTGTAATATCAACATCACAATTTTTAATTTTTTTTTCTTTTTTACAAAATTGGTGTTTTTTACGTCTTCATGAAAACAGTCCTTCTAATAAAAGAGAGACTAATATATTGCTTCACCCATAAATAATACATACTTAGACAATCACTAGCAGCATCAGATCCATCTTGCATAGTACTTCTTCCAACCCCACAAGGTATACAGGATGTTTTGTCTGGGTCGGGTTGGTAGCTGCCAACAGGACATTTTTCACACTGCGTACCAGCAGCATTAGATTTGTATCCTGCACTACAACTAACTTTAAAATAAAAATATGATAATGAGCAACATTCAAACTAACTGCTACCTATATCAATATCCAGCATTAAATCTAACTGAAAAATGGGAAAATATCAATCAGTACCAGTCTAACTAACTGGTACATCATATTAGGTAACCAGCAGAAAAAGCAAATTGTATGATGTAACCATAACAATGAGTGGTACATACTGAGTACCCAGGAGTAACTGTACAATGTAAACATGACAATGAGTAATGGTCTAATACCTGCTACTAACAAGGATGTCAACAAAAATATCTTACTTAGAAAGAAAGGACATGGATGTAACTGAACATGAGAGACTATCCAACATTACTCTTAGATACAATTTAAAGAAAAATAACAGCTTGTTGTAAGAACTGATATGGATGTAACTGAACATGAGAGATTATCCAACATTACTCTTAGATACAATTTAAAGGAAAATAACAGCTTGTTGTAAGAACTGATATGGATGTAACTGAACATGAGAGATTATCCAACATTACTCTTAGATACAATTTAAAGTAAAATAACAGCTTGTTGTAAGAACTGATATGGATGTAACTGAACATGAGCGACTATCCAACATTACTCTTAGATACAAATTAAGGAACAGGAAGAGTACTTTTATTGCTGTTCTACATTTCACAGTCACAGTAAGGTTTTCAACAAGTTTATATTAATAGTTTATATTACCAAGAGATTTGTTTTAATTAAAAAAAAACTTACAGATGGAACAATCATTTTCTGATGTTGATCCTGTAGTCGGTGTTTTCTTATTAGCAGGACACGGTTGACATTGTGCATAAACTTGACCTGTTACTGTGTTGTCCTTGTAAAAACCAACAGGACATATTTCACAACTAAGAGAGTTGTTCTGGAAACCAGACTCACAGAAAACTAAAATTAAATAAAAGAGAAAAAAAAAAAAAGCAATGAATTTGTATTATTACTGTAATGCCTTTAAAAAATTGTAAAAGAATGTTTACAGATGGACAGCTAGACAGGCTTACTTTTTAAATTTAAAAGTCGCAACACTTAAAATAGTCAAAACAAATTAATAAAATAAGTAAAGATAAGCATGTCAGCCATCTTCAGATTTCATATAAATCTGCTACTACAACTTCTACCAAATACTGACCACATCAAGCAAAGTTAAGGATTTACATCATAAGACATCTTAGTTTTAACAGTAGTACCATGTTACGTCAAAGTCAAATTGAAAAATGATTGAATTTGGAGTTTATCAAGTATTTGTGTTGTGTGATATACTAAGCTTACTCAGTATAACCACTTCAAAAGTGATCGTAACAATATGAAGATGAGAACAAGCTATATTCGATGGATGATAATGATGTAATAAGACAAACAGCGCTAGATCACTGAAACAGTCTGCAATGTCACTCCACTCCTAGCCAAACATTCTCTGCTCTTTTTCCTTAATGTTGCATACTTGGTGGAGAAGTAGCAAATACCAATTTTATAGACATTGTTTTGACACCAAAAGGTGCTAAAAACGCACGACATACCGCACTCGGGGCAAACATGCTAACCATGCATGACATCAATCGATGGTGTTATACACCCATCTCTAAAAATAAATACGCAAGCTTCCACTGCAGGGGTTAAAAAATCCACTGGTCCGAGGTCCGGTACCGGCGATTTGTGGGTTCGGACCATCATTTTCTAATCCTGTAAAGACCGACGGACCAGTTGGACTTGAATTAAATGTGTGGTTAAACGTCAGAGTGACAAATGTTACTGCATATTTTTAATCCAACAGTGATTGCATCTTTACTATAACCACATAATGTTAACATTTTAAATCGATATTGGGTTTATTATCAAAATTTTGAAAGACAAAATTCGTTTTGACATCGTTTTTTTAATCACCGGAAATGCCGATACGATCTATAACATACAGAACCACAATGAAATGACGGACCGGAACAGAAAACTTTCCGGAAATACCGCAAATTTGCCGAATCGTAAGGAAATTGACAATCGTAAGGGCGTAAGATAGCCCAAAAAATCGTGAACCTTACGCCAAAATCTTAAGGGTAGGCAAGTCTGAACAACAAAAAACAAAAACCAGTGCTTTATTAAAAGCCAATAAAAGATACAACCAATATGCAAAAATTAACTATTTGATAGCCCAAGACAAAATGAAAAGCAGCATCTGATCAGGTATTAAGTTGCCAACCTAAAAGTCATTTTAAATAAAATAATTATGTCACTTAGTTACTAACTACGTCAACTGGGAAGGGGGGGGGGGTTAATTTAGTGTTCAACATTAGAACATTTTTCAGGACCAGTAGATTCCTGGTGCTCACTTGTCCTGGACCAGTGCACTTTTGGAAAATTTTTTAACCCCTGCACTGTATTTTCTTTTGTAGGAAATTATCATTTCATTGTCGTCAACTTTAAAATGAAGAGTTTTTTTTTTTTATAAAAAAAACTTTACCCTGTTTAAACCATACTTGGGGTCTTTTCTCTAATAAATAAAATAAAGCAGTCTTGAGGCACTTTTTAAATGCCCATCACATATCTCTTATTTAATATCCCATTGTCTCATTAAAGACAAAGAAAAACCATAGCAATCCACTTTATTATTACGAGTAAAAGACTGTTCTCTGATTCAAGCCCCATGTGATTGTTTTCTTGAAAATACATAATTAAATAAGGAATAAAAACAAATACAAAAAATACCAAACTATCGGAAAAGTTTCAAAATCGAAATATCAAAATCGTAGAAAGAGGCAACACACAATTACATGACCTCTGACATTCCTCGCTTGACTGGGCACAGGTATTTCAATAATAAGTGGTGCCGGGAGGTTAAACTAGTTTTCTCCCATTATTACTGCATTTTAACCCCCCTGAACCAGTGGTGGAAAAATCAGTAATCCTCTAGAGGATTAAAATGTCTCGTGCCTTTCCCCGCATTAATTTCAAATTTTGAAATAAAGTGCATGTTAAATAATGGGAGGAACAAATTCTCCTTCAGTTGCCCATGTGGGTTACGATATTTCTCCACTCTCGAGAGTTAAATTTAAAATTTTAACCACTCGCCTGATGGCTTGTGGTTAAAATTTTTAATTTAACTCTCTTGAGTGGAGAACTAACGTAACCCACGGGCAACTGAAGGAGAATCTATATTCATGGGCGCTCCCCTCGTAGTGAAATGATGCAGCCATGAAAAATAAGAAAAAACTCCTCTAAAAAAACTATCTATCCCTTTTTTTTCAAGATTGCTTACATTTACAAGCTGATGCTGATGTTGAAGCTTCTTGGTCAGTTCTGTAACGTACTCCACCACACGATATACAAGTGGTTTGCCATTTCTGTGGTTGATAGGTCCCAATTGGGCATTTCTCACATGTATCTAAACCAACACGTTTGTATCCAGCTTCACAGGCCTCTGTTTAAAAGAAATAAAACATTAAACAAACCTGTATATAAAAAAAAAAGTTATTGAAACATAAGTGTGAGTATGTACCTCACTCAGATAAGTGGGGCCCGGGTGGCTCAATGAGTTAGGTCGTTGGGTCTAACAACTCATACAAGCCTATCACCAGTATGGCGTGGGTTCGCGTACAGCTTTGTAAATTACAAACTAGAGGCTCAGATGAGCCTGTATTGCTCACCTGACATAACTAAGCCCTCTTAAGAATGTCTGCATGCCGAATACATCTAAGCTACTATTCAAATCCCATAGGGTTGTATGTTAAAAATATGTCTGCTCATGGCAGCCATCTTGGATGGAGGTCGTGGTCACCGGACACAATTTTAAAAGTATACTACCCAAGGACCATCCATGCCATGTTTGCTTTAAATTGACTGACTGGTTTCAGAGGAGAAGACTTTTAAACAATTTTCCCATTGGGTCCTATGTTAAAACTATGTCCGCTGATGGTGGCCATCTTGGATGGAGGTTGGATTCACAGGACATAATTTTGAAAGTTGACCACCTAAGGACCATGCATGCCATGTTTGCTTTAAATTGACTTGCTGGTTTCAGAGGAGAAGACTTTTTAAACATTTTTTCCATAGGGTCCTATGTTAAAACTAAGTCGAGTCATGGCGGCCATCTTGAATTTCCTATCAGCAAAAGATTCACAAATTTAGTACAGGACCACCCAATGATCATTCCTGTAAAGTCACAATTCAATTGGCTTAGTGGTTTCTAACAAGAAGATTTTTAAAATTTCGACCAATCAGAACACATTATGGGCCCTGACAGCCATGTTGGATTTCCGATCAGCGCCAAAAACAAAAATCTTGTATATGACCATTTAATGAACATTTCTCCAAGTTTGGTTCAAATCTGTTTCGTGGTTTCAGAAAAAAAGATGAAAATGTGAAATTCCCATAGGGTCCAAGTAAGTCGAGTCATGTCGGCCATCTTGAATTTCCGATCAGCAAACGATTCACAAGTTTAATACAGGATCACCCAATGATCATTCCTGTAAAGTCACAATTCAATTGGCTTAGTGGTTTCTAACAAGAAGATTTTTAAAATTTCGACCAATCAGAACACATTATGGGCCCTGGCAGCCATGTTGGATTTCCGATCAGTGCCGAAACAAAAATCTTGTATATGACCATCTAATGAACATTTCTGCCAAGTTTGGCTCAAATCTGTTTCGTGGCTTCAGAAAAAAAGATGAAAATGTGAAATTCCCATAGGGTCCAATGTTAAACTAAGTCGAGTCATGGTGGTCATCTTGAATTTCCGATCAGCAAACGATTCACAAGTTTAATACAGGATCACCCAATGCTCATTCTTGTAAAGTCACAATTCAATTGGCTTAGTGGTTTCTAACAAGAAGATTTTTAAAATTTCGACCAATCAGAACACATTATGGGCCCTGGCAACCATGTTGGATTTCCGATCAGCGCCAAAAACAAAAATCTTGTATATGACCATCTAATGAACATTTCTGCCAAGTTTGGTTCAAGTCTGTTGCGTGGTTTCAGAAAAAAAGATGAAAATGTGAAATTCCCATAGGGTCCTATGTTAAAATAAGTCGAGTCATGGCGGCCATCTTGAATCTCTGATCGGCAAACAATTCACAAGCTTAGTACAGGACCACCCAATGATCATTCATGCAAAGTCACAATTCAATTGGTTTAGTGGTTTCTGACAAGAAGATTTTCAAGGTTTCAACCCATCAGAACACATTATTGGCCCTGGCAGCCATGTTGAATTTCCGATCTACACCAAAAACACAAATCTGGTAGAGGACCATCCAATGAACATCTATGGTAAGTTTGGTTGAAATCTTTTCAGCGGTTTCAGAGAAGAAGAGTTAAATGTGAAAAGCTAACGGACAGACGACGGACGCTTACCCATGACAAAAGCTCACATGGCCTTTGGCCAAGTGAGCTAAAAAGGGTGCACTCGACTCACAGCCGCAAGTGATAAAGTTTACCAGTTGCTTGCCCAGGGTCGGTGGTTCTCTCCGGGTACTCTGTCTTCCTCCACCACTAAAACTGGTCGCCATGATATAGCTGAAATATTTCTGAAAGTGGTGTTAGACACCAAAATTCAAAATTCAAATTCAAATTCACTCAGATAAGTAGGAAATTATTGCTAATTTCTAGAGATAATTATGTGAACAGAATAAAAGTTCTACAAAATAAGTAAATACATTTACAATATGCATCACATACAATGTATATAGTATTTATCCCGAGCTTGTTCTATTTGAGCAATCAAATTGCATTTTGCAATATGCATCACTAAATGAAATGCAGCTTTACTGGTACCCCTCTCACTTGTTTTACCTGTTGAGCTTTGGGAAACTCGCCATAAATCAGTTCAATTTCTGTTGACAGAAAACATCAAAAGGGTCAATCAAGGTATAACTTTATTATTTAATTAAAAAAATTGTCACCTTTAATTAATGTGATTTTTCTGCAGTATAAACACAATATTAATGCAATTGTCTTAAATTATAAAGTTTATATGTATTCGGCACAAAATTGGGGAAAGGCTCGGTGAACCTCATATGTACTATGGGAAATCCTATGAACCCATTTGGTCTGACTTTATAAATATTTACATTATAACAGCTTATTGTTGTTTGACAGATAAACTCAAGTTGTAAGTTCAAGACTCGCTCATGGCGAGGTGTACTCGATACAGCGATAAAGTTTGTCAGTGACTTGCAACAGGTCTGTGGTTTTCTCCGGTTTACTCCACCAATAAAACACCATAACCTTCCTACTAACACTTTGACAGAAAATTTGCTTAGACTTTTGTTTAATATTAGTGACTTACTTATGCTACAATCATCCTTCACTTTAGATCCAGTTGTCAGAGTAGTGTTTCCCACAGGACAGGAGGTACACAATGAATGAACACCAGACGTTCTGTAAGTTCCTACTTCACATAAAGTACATGCACCACCTGGTGTCAACTCCTGTCCAGAAGGACATTCATCTAAGATATAAGAAAGTAAAGATTATTTTTGATCCATCAAACAAATACCCCCTCCAATCTTTTTGATGATTTATTCCAAGTCAAAAAGAGTAATAACTCCTTCAAAAATGGTCCAATCAAGATGTCGTAACAATATGCGAATATTCATATGGTAATAAACAAGCGTGCAAATTCTTGAGGAATTCCTATTTAAAAATGTAGGAGTTGTGCATTCATATTTTTGAGACCGACAGACAGAACTACGAACTCAAAGATGGATAGGAATAGGATTAAACAACATGAAGTACAGTAGTCCCCCATCTTATAAGGTCACTCCCACCAAAGGCCATCCCTCTTACCAGGGGTCCAGGCCAGATCTCAGAGATAGTAAAATACCATTAAATTGTCCCCTTCTATAGAGGCCATCCCCTCTTGTTAGGGTACTTTTTCATTGCAGAAGGATTATTACTCTATTTTATTTAACTGGTCGGGCGGAGTTGGCCTTTAAATTTACATGAGAGCATTCGATTTTATTTTGTGTATGTACAGGGTAGTTCCCGTTATTGACATTATTGAACTGTATTCAGCAGTGTCACCGAAATCAATTCATACAAAAGGAATATAACGCACAAGGGTATATAGCTGTATAAATGAAATTGATCAGGTAACCTGACCCTCCTAAATCCATGGACTTTCCTGTAATCAGTCCACCCATGTTAAGCCACGCCCAACCAGTGGAAAAAAATAGAGTAATACCATTTTTTATAAGAAGGGGCCTACTGGAGGTCATTTTATTCTGGTTGGATAAATTGTCTACCATTACTTTATTTTTTTTAATTTTCAATGTACCGGTAATCACACCATATACCTCTGATTTGTAACAAAATCATAGATTGAATAAAAGATTAAAACATGTTCATCATGGTTTATCATATTTAGATTTCTCAGTGTTCCATATTAGTCACATGATTAAAACATGTCCGTCATGGTTTATCATATTTAGATTTCTCAGTGTTCTATATTAGGAATGACAACTCGACTGCAAACAAAATGTCATTTTCCTTACAAAAAAACATACTTATTTAAAATAAAGAAATACATATTGTCCTTTACTGGACAAGACAAGAGGATTTATGCATACATGTCAAATTTGGTTATTAGGTCTAATGGTCTTAAAACCTCTGATTACAATTTTTATACTTGTGCTCCAATATTGTCCAATTAGAATACTGTATTTGTTGGATAAAACGTTCTGATTGGTCGCTTTTTTAGTATGAGTATAAAATTGTACTCAAAATTTTATGACTGTCAGGCCTAGTAAAATGATCTGCCTTTCTCTTGAAAAGAAAACCAATGGTTATAATTACTTACCATACCAAGATGAAGATACTACTAAATTGACCTTTCAAGAGAGGCCACCCTTCTGATAAGGCCACTATTTCATTTCAGAAGTGGTGGCTGTAGAGGAGGGTGTATTATTGTAATTACTGACCATAACAAGATGAAGATGAAGTAGAAGCTGGATCTCTGGTTGTTTGTCCAATTCCACACCAGTTACAATAAAACTGTCCAGTATTCTGTTGGTAATATCCTATAGGACAGTTCTGACATGAAGAAGTGGTAGTATTGAAGAATTGACCAGCTGCACAGGAAGCTAAGAATAGAAAAAATAGGTCATTAACAATCTTATAAAATTGTCTGAATAAAACATATACCAAACATATCTTTTATGTCAAGGATCCAAATTTACTCCTTTATGAATACTATAAAGACAACACACATGAAATACATGCTTTAAGTGCTAGTCACACCCAGTTTAGGCTATGTGTTGTGCCCATTATTGACGACCCTACTGTGACTGTAAAATGTAACACAGCAATACAAGCACTGTTCCTTTACTTTAATTTGTGTCTAGAGTCTCTCGTGTTCATTTACATCCATATCTTTTCTTGTAAATTTAATTGCTATTAATGTCAAGAATAAACCAGTTATTTTTAAACATTAAAGGGGCCTTGGTGGCCGAGTGGTTAAGGTTGCTGACTACGAACCTAACATCATTGACACATGTTAGTGCCCCGATACCATCACCTTTTTATGTTTGACCAACTGGTTAAACATCAAAATCTGATTGGCAAAGATCTCTGAAAAGTGCGATGTAGGAATATTTTAATAATTTTTGAATAATAATTAACAATTTCCACAGACTTTTTAAGTGCCTTTTTTGCAATGCAGCTACTCTTTTCCAAAACAATGGGCTCATCTCAGCATGTTTGACCCTTATTATTCATGCTTAGTATAGGTTCAATCAAGTATGCAGTTTCTGAGAAAAAACTTATTATTCATTTTGCAGTAAGGTTCTATATTAAAAATTTGGCCAGCATCTTGGTTATTTGAGTGATAGAAAAACTTTTGTGAAGCTCAAATAACAAACATTCCAGCCTTAAACATGTGTAGTCATTTAGAAAAACAAGATACTATACATTTCAGAAAATCAGCAGGCATGTTGAATTTCTGAATGAAACAAAACATCGAAAATAAAGTACCATATTTGCAAGTTTGAAACCATTTACTTCAATGAATTCTAAGAGCAAGATTTAAATGTGAAAAGCTAACCCATTCAGATGACAACGGACAGGATGGTCGCTAAGTGATGATAATAGATCATATGGAATATTGATCAAGGTGAGCAAAAACAGGCAGATATTGTAATAGAATTTTACCAACATTACTCCCCAGCAAATGTGTACTGATTGAGGGTGAGTATTATGGTGTTTAACACCACTTTCAACAATACATGTATTTCAGTAATATCATGGCAGTCAGTTTTATTGGTGGAGGAAATCAAGAGTATCCAGAAAAAACCACAGACCTGTCGAAAGTCAATGACAAACTTTATCACATGCACTGATTGATAATACAGTGGACTTACTGTAACACATATTAGCGTCGTACGTTCCAACAGTTTCAGTGGTAAAACCAGTTGTACATTCTTTACATGAGGCTTGTCCATCCAGATCAGTATAAAAACCTTTTGGACAATCAATACACAGAGTTGTGGTGCTATCCCAGTAGGTTCCCGGTCCACATTTCACTGAAAACCAGAAAGTAATCAAATTACAATATATCATTTTTTCCATTATTTATTAAATTCCTGGTCCACATTTCACTGAAAACTGGAAATAAATAAATTACAACATATAATTTTTCCCCATTATTTATTAAGTTCACGGTCCACTTAAGTCTCTGAAGGCCAGAAAGTTAATCAGTATAGACATAACCAATTTTCTAAACAAAATCCACAACATTTGTAAGATTTAGAAGTATTTTGTTTTTGATGATACATATTTCATACTGAGATGTATGTAAGATATTCCATATTGCCATGTGAATTTTTCACTTCTAAACTAACCAGAAAAGCCGTGATGGAAATTGACCACATTTTCAAGATCGATGAAGGTTAAACTAACATTGCCCTATGATTTTGATCCTCAGTGACAATTACCTACTAAATGTATTTTTGTCAACACAGCAAGTGCTCCGTTTGATGGGTGAGACTCGAACACAAGTTTGAAATGAATATCGTATAACATGTTCAACAATTTCAAATATTCCTTAAATTATTTAATTTGATTTGAATATTTCAATCTGATTGGCTAATCCGCCTGGAGAAAATTTTGGTTATACTCGATAACCTGGGTTGATATTGTGACGTCATCAACGTGTTCATTCGCCAACGACAAATTCAAATAGTCACATAAAATAATCGTAATTAAAATCGAGGAATCATTAAATTTTGTTGTGAAAATTAAATGAAACTGACCCAAACCAGGTAACCTGTTAAAATATTTCAAATATTCCTTATGATTTAATTTTTACAACAAAATTTAATGATTCCTCGATTTTAATTACGATTATTTCATGTGACTATTTGAAATTGGCGTTGGCGAATGAACACGTTGGTGACGTCACAATACCAACCCAGGTTATCGAGTATAGCCAAAATTTCCCCAGGCGGATTAGCCAATCAGACTGAAATATTCAAATCAAATTAAATGACGGAATCATATGCATATAACAAACATATAATAAAATATATACAGGCATACATGATAATTGTAAATAATCAACATAAATAACTCTTATTTGCACATCATAGATGGGGGAGTCTATCCTCTTTGCATGTTCACTAAAAAATTCAATAAATCAACAATTTAACATAAACTTTGAAGTCGAAGGAAAACCCTGCTGTTCAATACATTAGTAAAAGCACCCTCTGTGAAAACCAATATTATTTACAGAGTAGCTCCTCCCCCTTACTAATATTATTTACAGAGTAGCTCCTCCCCCTTACTAATATTCATTAACTTTACAAAGTCCCCTCTATTTGCCAAAAAATGTTAAATTACATAAAATGATCTTTACTGACTATGATTACTAAGATAGTTTTATTTCAAGAGTTTGCTTGACAAAGGTTAAGAGTTGAATAAAATTGTATCGTATAAGAACACTAACATTTCAACAAAAACAAATTTTAAGCAAATAACAAGTGTCGAAATAAGATTAAGAAATTTGTACAATACTCCGAGGGAGACTACATTTTGTGCATGACGTCACGTTTGCTGTCGTTCATCCTATTGCTTTGTTAACGTTGCTCACATTGACATGTTTTACCCCGCATTCCAATGATATGACGTCATGAAAAAATAGTTCGGCAGTGAAGATCTTGTGCAACGTCGTGCCATTCTTTTTACACCACAGTGTGGTGATACAACATCTTGTATCAGACAGGCTACTTTCTTTAAATTCAAAGGAAAATAAATGGTTTTATCTTTTTAATATTTCTTTTATTTGTACATATAACCCATTTGTTTTATAGATAAATATGTTTTATTTCTAAGGGTCATTCCAATCAATCAATCATTCCCCCAGATACATACCACAATATCCATCAATGACTGTCTCTGTATCTTCACAGGCATCAGTTGATGTCACAGTAAAACCATTAGGATCTAGATTAGCATTGGGGATTTTTGTCTGCAATTATAAAGACAAATTAAAGCCATTTCTAGAAATTCTGGTAATTCTGGTGACCTGTAATGGAGTCAGTCTGGAAAAGAATCTAAAACAAGATTGCTACAGGTAGCCATATGTTTCCCGCTGCAATAGAAAGAGGCGTTTGTTTGTTTGATGATGTTTTAAAGCCACTTTCAACAATATTTCAGTTATATCGTGGCAGTCAGCTTTATTGGTAGAGGAAACCGGAGGACCTGGAGACAATCTGTCACAAGTCACTGACAAACTTTATCACATAATGTTGTACAACTCGCCCTGTTGAGATTCAAACTCACAACATCAGTGGTGATAGGCACTGATTGCATAAGTAGTTGTAAATCCAACTACCATACGATCATGACCATGATGGCCCCAGAAAGAAGCTGTGTTGTATGGCATGTGGTGGGGAAGTGGGAGGGGGTCCTACATAAATTCACAGATTAATGGGAATATTTTTTGTAAATACATTATTAATCAGATTATGTGCATTCTTTAGTTTCGTATTTGCCATAAACTCCTTAACTTCACTTCCAAATAATTGTTTTGCCGTATAGAGCTCAACAACCAATCAAAATGTTTTGTTTTTTTTTAAATTGTTATGGCTGAAAATTGAGGTCAACCAATCATATTTTATTATTTAAAATTCCTGGACTATACATCGACCAATCAGATAACAGATTTTCACAAACTCAGCATCATCCCCGTGTCCATTTTCTGGAATCAAAATGGAGCCAGGCACAACTACATGTTATGACTAACAATCCTACCAAATATGAACACATTCTGTCATACTGTTTCAGAGGTCAGACGTGATTCAAATATAAGTACTTACATGGTAGTCAAACAGTGCAGATTCCAACACAGATCTCATAATGACATCTTCAGCTGGTAAGGTTTCTGCAGCTAAAGTTAAATCTTTCCTGTTGAACAGAAAAATAATATATTGAGGTTTGGATTAGATATTCTACCTTACTTTATATTTCAAGACATTGGAAATGGCATGTATCGATATAACATGGTTATTAAATATATTGAAGCTATAATTTAACATGGTTCATTATTAGACCCATAGCTGACATCAACTGAACAAAAAGGGCATCCGTAGCAATACTTACTACAGTAAAACTTGTCTAAGCCACTCCTCCTTGACACCAGCATTTGTGCTTGGAATAGACAGGTGTTATCTAAAGTTCTGTTTATACAGTATTTCGATATATTCAGGGTTTGGTTTATACATTTTTCACTGTATAACATAAAACTGATAATTAAGATTCATACTATAAATAGCCACAAATGACACAACTTATTTGGTAAACAGGACTAAAGTGAACAATAAAACACACACACACCACATGTTTTTGTTTTCCTTGATTCTACAATAAACAAGAAATATTGACAACTACTCATAATACCAATGAAACGCTTAATGCTCTTCAATATTAGATTTTCACAATAAAAGGGATGATTCTGGTTAGACAACAAAATAAACCTTCCCATGCGGTCACCTCTATTAAGCAGTCACCAGTATTGAAAGGTCACCTTTTCATAGTCCTGTCATAGAAAATTTCATATAAATTTAATCTTTTTTAAGAGGTCACCTTTCTTATAAGACCCCTTTCTCTTTGTCCCAAAGGTGACCTCTTAATACAGGTTAGACTGTACATGTGTTATATAACTTACTCTGACTTAGGAATGGTAATTTCTACACTTGTACATGTGTTATATAACTTACTCTGACTTAGGAATGGTAATTTCTACACTTGTACATGACTTAGGAATGGTAATTT
>MJUT01063346.1:471775-482342 GCA_002080005.1 Gigantidas platifrons
TTCCCCTTCCACAGGGGAATCATGTGGCCAAGTTTGGTAAAGATCCAATATACAGAACTAAAGTTATTGTGCGGAAACGACCCTGTTGTCAAAAATTTTATTTACAGTAACGGTGACCTTGACCTTTGACCTAATGACCCCAAAATAAATAGGGTTCTTCCCCTTCCACAGTGAAATCATGTGGCCAAGTTTGGTAATGATCCGATATACAGAACTAAAGTTATTGTGCGGAAACCTGTGTGGTGCCTGCCCGCCGTCTGCCATACCCAATCACATAATATGGCCCGTCTCGAGACGGACGTATAAAAACCATAAGTTGTTACAACAGCAAAAAATTGAATATATTATGGATGGGGAAAATATGTTTAGTTTCATTGGACTTTGTCCTGTATTTAATTAAAGGGAAATAACTCCTCTAAAACATTTTATTTTAGAATTAATTCTAACATGCAATGATCTGTTAGCAACTAGAAGATACCTTGGAGGTAGAAACATAGAAATAATATATAAACTACATTGAACTAGAAGATACCTTGGAGGTAGAAACATAGAAATAATATATAAACTACATTGAACTGAACTTTAAACTTTAAAATAATGAATCAATATTACAATTATTTTCAAAAGATTAATTTTCTACATATAATATTTTCAACAGAAAAGAAACTGCATATTTGTCCATCTACAAGCTTCATAGTTCATAAATATTTGAATAAAAGATGCTATCAAATTAAACATTCACCAAATTTGAGCCATCAATCAGCATTAAATTTGTTGCTTTATATAGTTATACACTGCAGACTCGCTCTCAAAGGTTGTTTGGTACCATGATAATTTTTTAAGGCTAACATACCATTTTTAACACAGTTAGTTCCAGTACCACATCCATCTCTAGAGGCTCTTGAGGGGTAGCTTGGCTGTACACCTTTGTACAAAACAAACTCATTCCATCGCAGGATTGTGCTATCAAAAATTTGTCTTGGGCTCGTATAAATGTCTGGGATCTCTGCTGTGAAGCTTAAGGATCTGCTGTAGATGTTTAACTGGCTGATGTATCCACGGAAACCTTGATTGTCAATTGGTTTTTTTGTGGCTGTTTCTAATTTTCCACCAAGTACTATCCAGATGCTAAAATAAAAAAAAATTCATACTTATTTTTTACAAAACCAGCAGTTGCTACATTAGTGCCATAAATCTATAAATATAGACAATATTAGTACAGTATATTAAAATATAAAGTTTATGGAGGCCCGGGTGGCTCATTGAGTTAGGTCATTGGATCTAACAACTCATATAAGCCTATCACCAATACGGTGTGGGTTCGCGCCTGGCTTTGTAAATTAAAAAAAAAGGGTGCACTAGACTCGCAGTCGCAAGTGATAAAGTTGACCAGTTGCTTGCCCATGGTCGGTGGTTCTCTCCGGGTACTCTTGGATTCCTCCACTACTAAAACTGGTCGCTATGATATAGCTGAAATATTGTTGAAAGTGGCATTAAACACCAAAAATCAACAAATCAAATTATAAAGTTTATGTGTATGATGCTTAAAAACTGGGATAAAGGCAAGGTTCACAGAGCCTTAAAATCCCCCAATTTTATGCCGAATACACATAAGCCTTATATTTGAAGACACTGCATTGATATTGTGTTTATCCCGCAGAAAAATAAAATCAATCCATCAAAGTTTATATTTTTAATTAAATAATAAAATTATATAATTATCTCTTGATTGCCCCCCTTTGATATTTTCTATCAACAGTAGGGGAACTGGATTTACAACTAGGTTCCCAAACCTCAACATGTAACATGTGACAGAGGTACCAGAAAAAGTGACAGTATGTAACAACAATTTATCCAGTCGATGCAATTTGACGGCTCAAGTAGAACAAGAGCAGGATAAATAAATATTCTTCGTCATCCTATACATTAATATACTCAAATTGCTAAGTTAGATAGCTGTCAAATTAAAAAACATTTATTAAATATATATGAACCATCTACAAATGCTTAAACGCATGTCTTATGTATTATGTCCATCCCTTGATTCACCTTACAAAACAGGTAATACCTTGACTATTGAGGCTATTTTTTTTATATAAAAGATATGGGAGAGTGGTCTTAGACGCTGAACATAAGGCTAAGTGACTAATGCTGCAGTGAATCAATGGTGTGAGTTTGAATTCCATTGAGTTGAATTGAATTGAATTTTGGTGTTTAACGCCACTTTCAACAATATTTCTGCTATATCATGGCGACCAGTGGTGGAGGAAGCCGGAGTACCCAGAGAGAACCACCGACCTTGGGCAAGCAACTGGTAAACTTTATCACTTGCGGCTGCGAGTCGAGTGCACTCTTTTTTGTAATTTACAAATCTGGGTGCGAACCCACGCTGTATTGGTGATAGGCTAGTATAAGTTGTTAGATCCAACGACCAACTAGCCTAACTCGTTGAGCCACCCGGGCCCCTGAATTCTGTTGAGAAGTGTACAGCATGTGGACAAAAATGATTCCGCCATCTTCCCTATATATGTCATATAAAACCACTTATTTTCATAACATTCTTATGAAATCATTCCTTAGCCGATTTTCATGAAAGTTTCACCTTTAAAAACAGAATTAATTAGAGTTTATCTTAATATCTTCATGTAATTTTTTCGAACTTTTATTTGCAAGCATTTATGATTTAAACACAAATGTAAATTCTTGAACTCACAATTTTATATGATTATATAGTAAGATTTGGTGAAAAAAATTAAACTTTGTTTTTAAATCAAATCTTAAGAGAAAGTAGAAATAAAATTATTTGCAAATTATACGATTGATTTGATCGATTTTTGGTGTTTTAACATCACTTTCAACAATATTTCAGCTATATCATGGCGACCAGTTTTAGTGGTGGAGGTAGCCAGAGTACCCGGAGAGAACCACCGACCATGGGCAAGCAACTGCGAGTCGAGTGCACCCTTTTTTGTAATTTACAAAGCTGGGCGCGAACCCACGCCGTATTGGTAATAGGCTTGTACGAGTTGTTAGATCCAACAACCTAACTCATTGAGCCACCTGGGCCCTACAACAACCTAACTCATTGAGCCACCTGGGCCCTACAACAACCTAATTCATTGAGCCACATGGGCCCTACAACAACCTAACTCATTGAGCCACCTGGGCCCTTCAACAACCTAACTCATTGAGCCACCTGGGCCCTACAACAACCTAACTCATTGAGCCACCTGGGCCCTACAACAACCTAACTCATTGAGCCACCTGGGCCCCTCAAATTATATGAAGAAGAAACTACAAATGTATATTTATTTCTGCATTGAATGCTGAAAATTTCATGAAAATCAGATAAGGAATGACTTCATGAGAATGTTATGAAAATAAGTCGTTTTATGTGAAATATATAGGGAAGATGGTGGAAATGGAATCACTTTTGTCCACATGCTGTATATATATATTTATGTAATATGTATATAACTATTCTTGTGACCTTTTGGGTTAGGTTATTAGAGTTTAACATCACTTTTATCAATTTTACTACTATATCTTAACTACCAGACATATTAGTTTAACATCACTTTTAGCAATTTTACTACTATATCTTAACTACCAGACTTATTAGAGTTTAACATCACTTTTATCAATTTTACTACTAAATCTTGACTACCAGACTTACTGGGGGAGGAAAACAAATACAGATATAACAAATTCTAATGTAGTTATTTAATATTCCTGGTTTGTGATTGGACAATGCTGTAATTTTCAAGGTATCAATTCCATGGTTGAAATATCATGAGTTATTTTTAGAATTTTATCCGATTACCGCTTACTTCATCTTGTCAAGTATGTGGCAATGCACATGATTACATTAGAATGGAGATAACTGTATTGTATTTGAAAATTTCATGGCATAAATTGTCGATTTAATGATGTAATTTTCACAGTATCAATTCCATGGTTAAAATAGCATGAGATATTTTTAGAATTTTAGTTGTTTACCCTTTACGTCATCTTGTCAATAATGTGGCAATACACATCTATACACATGATTACATTAGAATGGAGATAACTAACTGTATTGTATTTGAAAATTTCATGGCATCAATTGCTGATTTAATGATCGCAAATATCCGTTTACTGGCGACAACTCAATTTGCGACCATCAAATCTTCAATTGATCCTGTGAAATTTTCAAATACAATACAGTTATCTCCTAATTAACCAGCGAAACCTCTGGCTTTAGCAAGGAGTATGGAAGCCTTAATACTGGAAGTGGCTAACAAGGCTCAAACCCACATCAGTAGTTTTAAGCTTGTGATCAGAGGTCAACACCCATAACCACTCCACCACCATGGCCCCTTAGGTCAACTCCTTATTTCTAATAAACTTGTAAAAATAAAAATACTTACTCATCATCAAAGGTATGTCCACTGTACATAACAGTGTTAGTGCCCTGACTTAGATTGTCTATGATATAATTTCCTCCTGTATCATTACTCCATAAAAATACAACATGATGCCAGTTTCCATCATCGACATTGGCGTATTTGTTTAAAATGGATGATTTTACTCCAAGTGAATCATATACATTAA
Source organism: Gigantidas platifrons (assembly GCA_002080005.1). Taxonomy (NCBI): domain Eukaryota; kingdom Metazoa; phylum Mollusca; class Bivalvia; order Mytilida; family Modiolidae; genus Gigantidas; species Gigantidas platifrons. The sequence goes on from MJUT01063346.1 coordinate 476,369, forward strand.
CTCCACTATTGGTCAATTCAATGATCTTTTTAGGATTGATAAGACTATTAGCAGCACTGGAAAAAAAATCAGAAAAAGTCAAACCTAACATGCAGATACCTCTATTAAATAAATATTTATATAAAGAAACCAACTTTCTGAGGTTTTTTTTTAAAAGACAAAGATAATAATTATATCATAAATACATGTATTTTGTGTTACCATGGAGATAGAAAGAACTATAAAATTTCAATAAAATGAAAAATGATCCCAATATGGATCATCTATGCTGTCGTGCATTAGAGATGAAAATGAGGTCAATGCCATTTTCATAATTAACAAACTATGAAGCATTGATAAAAGTCATATAACATATATGGATGTTTGATGTGGTTACTAAGATACAACTAAAGATCTCCAATGGAGATGGATTAATATAAGCTTTAAGTTTGTTCTGAATCCACATTCTGGATTCATTGTATATCATATATTATTTATGATTGTTTTTTAAATAAATATTGTTTAAATTAAATAATCTCCAAAAAACTGAGTATGAAACCTTAGAAATGATTGGTCAATTATTGTACTCAAGTACTTAATTACTGTAACAAAGAAACCTTAGTGATGATTGGTCAATTATTGTACTGGGATCTAATTACTGTCACACTGAAATCTTAGTAATGATTGGTCAATTATTGTACTGGTACCTAATTTCTGGAACAAAGAAACCTTAGTAATGATTGGTCAATTATTGCACTGGTACCTAATTACCGTAATAAAGAAACCTTAGTAATGATAGTTTCTTTGTTGCAGAAATTAGGTACCAGTACAATAATTGAGCAATCAATTGATCAATTATTGTACTGGTACCTAATTTCTGCAATGAAGAAACCTTAAGCTTAGTAATGATTGGTTAATTATTTTACTGCTACTTAATTACTGTAACAAAGAAACCTTAGTAATGATTGGTCAATTATTATACTGGTACCTACTTACTGTAACAAAGAAGAAGTGAATATTGACTTACTCTACAGTATACAGTGTGAAGTATGTCTCATCGTGGCCACTCTCATAGAATCTGACCCACATACTGATGGTCAAGCTTATGGTCATCAGTTTGATAGGATAAGGCAGTGCGGCATACCCATTACGTGTTGGCAAGTAGAAGAACAAGTCGTAATCAGTGTCCAATACTGTAAAAATAACAATTACATAGGCATACATTATTACTCTACATGACTGGTACCCTTAAATGCCAATGAATGAATGTCTTCCCGTTATATTTTGGTGACTGATGAGGCCTGTAGGCATGAAACCCACCAAGTACTTGATTAAAACAAATGGTACAACAGACATCCTGAGGATCATCCCTGATAAGTTTGGAGCTGGTTGGTTGAGCAGTTCTCCATGGTGATGGATGCAAATTGATGGAGGAGAAAAATCAGTTGTCTTGTAGATGAAAATTAAGTCAAGAACATGAAATATCTTTTATGATGAATGAATAGACAAAATACAGGTAAACTCTGTAGCATAGTTCAGCATGCAACTTTGGAAATGTTTCATGTAATAGGGGTTGGGGTTATGGTGTTTAACACCACTTTCAACAATACTTCAGTTATATTGTGGTGGTCAGTTTTATTGTTGGAGGAAACCGGAAAGCCTGGAGAAAATAACCATGAGTGCTTCATTTAATAAGGTGTACCTAAATGATACTCTTTGTACTGAATATTAAGATACTAAGCTATCATTTGTTGTTGCTGACAAAACATTAAACGATATCAAATTTATCTGGAAAAGATAGGGGCAGCAAGTTTGAAAATTATTACTGTGATTGTTTTACAATAGTAGTCTCCTTCTTATGAGGCCACTCCCTCTTATAAGGCCACTTCCATTAAAGACCATCCCTCTTATAAGGTCACTCCCATCAAAGGCCATCCCTCTTATAAGGCCATTCCAATCAAAAGCCATCCCTCTTATGAGGCCACTCCCATCAAAGGCCATCCCTCTTATGAGGCCACTCCCATCAAAGGCCATCCCTCTTATAAGGCCACTTGCATCAAAGGCCATCCCTCTTATGAGGCCACTCCCATCAAAGGCCATCCCTCTTATAAAGCTACTCCCATCAAAGGCCATCCCTCTTATAAGGCCACTCCCATCAAAGGCCATCCCTCTTATGAGGCCACTCCCATAAAAGGCCATCCCTCTTATAAGGCTACTCCCATCAAAGGCCATCCCTCTTATAAGGCCACTCCCATCAAAGGCCATCCCTATTATCAGGCTATATTACAGATTACTCTAGATAGTAAATACTACATGTACTATATTGTCTCCCTAAAGAAAGACCACACCTCTTATAAAACCACATTTTCATTGCAGAAGGGACAGTCTTATAAAAGGGAGATTACTGTGGTAATATTTTACGTCTTCTGACTCACCTCTAGCACAGTCTTCTCCAGTAAAACCAAGCCTACATCTACAATAATGTGCGTTAACAACATCAATACATGTGGCAGATGATGGACAATTGGCAGTGGCACAATCGTTATTGTTAGTCTCACAGTTATCTCCACTATAGCCTGGCATACATTGACACTGAAATCCTATTCCATTGGCTAATGTCTGACATGTTCCACCATTTTTACATTTGTCAGCTACAGCACAATGATCTATCAATGTTTCACAACCGTTTCCTGTGTAATCTGTTGTAATAAAACGTAGATATCAAATTTAGTGCACACAAATTGTTTCTGGAATAACCTTCATCAGAAACAATCAAGAGTTTTAAAAAATTAATATGTTCTTAATTTTTTTTTGTTCATTTCTGCAAAGTTTAATGTTCAAATGATTTTAGAGATCAAAGTTCAAAGATGTGACTGAGAATTGTTTAAGGTGTGGGTTTTTAGAAAATTGAAATATAAATTTTTGACAAGTAACTGAAGAATGACAGTAGACCTATGATGATACAAGCCAACATAGACTAAGGACAAGTGAATTAATAGAGGTAAAAATGACCACTATCTTTTGTAGATCATTCCACTACACTACCAAAAATACTTACTGTCATTCCACTACACTAGCAACAAGAGAATCCCTATATACCCTTGACTCTCGTCGAGCTGGGGTATAAAAATACTTACTGTCATTCCACTACACTAGCAACAAGAGAATCCCTATATACCCCCGACTCTCGTCGAGCTGGGGTATAAAAATACTTACTGTCATTCCACTACACTAGCAACAAGAGAATCCCTATATACCCCCAACTCGTCGAGCTGGGGAATAAAAATACTTACTGTCATTCCACTACACTAGCAACAAGAGGATCCCTATATACCCCCGACTCTCGTTGAGCTGGGGTATAAAAATACTTACTGTCATTCCACTACACTAGCAACAAGAGGATCCCTATATACCCCCGACTCTCGTCGAGCTGGGGTATAAAAATACTTACTGTCATTCCACTACACTAGCAACAAGAGGATCCCCATATACCCGCGACTCTCGTCGAGCTGGGGTATAAAAATACTTACTGTCATTCCAATACACTAGCAACAAGAGGATCCCTATATACCCCCGACTCTCGTCGAGCTGGGGTATAAAAATACTTACTGTCATTCCTATACACTAGCAACAAGAGGATCCCTATATACCCCCGACTCTCGTCGAGCTGGGGTATAAAAATACTTACTGTCATTCCAATACACTAGATAAAATACTTACTGTCATTCCAATACACTAGATAAAATACTTACTATCATTCCAATACACTAGATAAAATACTTACTATCATTCCAATACACTAGATAAAATACTTACTATCATTACAGGTACATGTGGCTGAAGATCTTCCTGTACACACACCACCATTCAAACAGGGGTTTGTATCCCGACAAATATCTGGAGAATTCTCACAATTTTTACCATATGTATTGGCAGGGCAGCTGAAATAAGGTTAAAAATCACAGGCAAATGAATATGGCATTTTTCCTCGAGAATTAATAATAAATATAGCATCGTTCAAAATTCATGAATATGTGTTAGCCCATCAGTGAATTTTCATATATATAATGGTATTTCTTTCTCTTGGTTTGATTTATGGTGTTTAACCCCACTTTCAATAATATTTCAATTATATAGTGGCGGTGAGTTTTATTGGTGGAGGAAACCAGAGTACCTGTCGCAAGTTACTGACAAACTTTATCACATAATGTTATATCGAGTACATCTCGCCATGAACGGGGCTCGAACTCACAACTTTAGTGGTGATAGGCACTGATTGCACATGAAGTTGTAAATCCAACTACCATACAATCATGACTGACCATGACTTCCCCTTTGTTCCTCTTGGAAATCTCGGTACATTTTAAATCATGATATGCAATATAATATAAATATTTAATGAGATTCATAGGACTACTTTAAATTGATAGTTTGTTACATTGCTTTGCATCACACCATTGTATATGACATGAAAATATTTCTATTTGTTATAGACAAGGAAGTAAAATCTAGTTATAATAAACTCTTAATGAATTGCTTAACTGAATAATTTGAAGGAGATATTACGTACACTTTACATAAAATACCAGTTTAACTTAAAATAATGTGTTTGTTTGACATAATCTTGTTAGTTATTATACGACAATGTGTGTTTAATGCCACTTTCAACAATATTTCAGTTATATCATGACAGTCAGTTTTATTAGTGAAGGAAACCGGAGGACCCACACAAAACTACCGACCTATCGCAAGTCACTGACAAACTTTATCACATACTGTTGTACACCTCGCCCTGATCGGGATTCGAACTCACAACATGAGTATAAGACAATGAGATTTAACTAAAACTTGGTAGACTTACTTGCAATGGTAATCATTAAATAGCATAGAACAGTTAGATGTTGATGGACAAGCAGCTTTAGTTGTACACTGGTTAACAATATCCTCACATCTCTTTCCAGTCCACCCTTCAGGACATGTACACAGGTAACTATTTATACCATCTGTACAGTTCCCACCATGAAGACATGGGTTACTGGCACATTCATCTATATTTATCTAAAACATTGGAGGGTTAATGTTACGATGCTTCACGCTACTTCCAACAATATTTTCCATTATATCATGGCAGTCAGTTTTATTGGTGGAGGAAACCGGAGTACCTGGAGAAAACTACCGACCTGTTGTAAGTCACTGACAAATTTTATCACATAATGTTGTACACCCCGCCCTGATCAGGATTCACATAATGTTGAACACCTCGCCCTGATCGGGATTCGAACAATCACAGTTTGTTGAAACCAACAATATTACTATGAGAGATCAAAGGTAATATATCCAAATTACTGTGATAATTATTATTATTTGTTGCATGGCAACCTTCATTTTAGGGGGAACAAAATAAGATGGTGAACATATCTTGGTCTTAAGCTTGAATGTGTTGTAGTAACATTATTAAGTTAAACATGTCAGTCCTCTTTTGTTTCATCCTGTCATTTAAACTCTTGTACTGTTGTGAAAAACATTTTAGTCAACTATTTTGGAGAGATTTGACAATACTTACTGAACAATTCGTACTGTTGTGAAAAACATTTTAGTAAACTATTTTGGAGAGATTTGACAATACTTACTGAACAATTCCGTCCAGTATACCCTGGCCAACATTCACAGGTGTAGTCATTTATACCATCCATACACCTATAAAAGCCTGGACTAGAACATGGTCCAGAGAGACAATCCTGTATATTATTCTGGCAAGATTGTCCTACAACAAACAGTAGTAAAATACATTGATTGATTGATTGATTGATTGATTGATTGATTGATTGATTGATTGATTGATTGAGTGAGTGAGTGAGTGAGTGAGTGAGTGAGTGAGTGAGTGAGTGAGTGAGTGAGTGAGTGAGTGAGTGTTGTTTAACACCAAGTCAGCAATTTTTCAGCTATATCATGGCAATAACAGGTTTATTTTCAATGAAAAGATGAAGATGAGGTT
>MJUT01063346.1:482498-511926 GCA_002080005.1 Gigantidas platifrons
ATACTTACTGAACAATTCGTACTGTTGTGAAAAACATTTTAGTAAACTATTTTGGAGAGATTTGACAATACTTACTGAACAATTCGTACTGTTGTGAAAAACATTTTAGTAAACTATTTTACAGAGATCTGACAATACTTACTGAACAATTCCGTCCAGTATACCCTGGCCAACATTCACAGGTGTAGTCATTTATACCATCCACACACCTATAAACGCCTGGACTAGAACATGGTACAGAGAGACAATCCTGTATATTATTCTGGCAAGATGCTCCTACAACAAACAGTAGTAAAATACATTGATTGAGTGAGTGAGTGAGTGAGTGAGTGAGTGAGTGAGTGAGTGAGTGAGTGAGTGTCGTTTAACGCCAAGTCAGCAATTTTTCAGCTATATCATGGCAATAACAGGTTTATTTTCAATGAAAAGATGAAGATGAGGTTTGCTTTGTACTAGACCAACACGCCTAGTTAGATTTTTATAGTGCTAGCTCACTGAAACAACAGTCCGCAGATAGACATGTCGCCCCTCATTATCTTGATTACAAACCAAACAGTCTTTGCTTAATGAGGCGTGCTTAGCGGAAAAACAACAAATACCAAGTTCATAGTCTTTTTTCTTTTTTTTATTTATTTTTTCATATAGTCAGGATTTTATAAATTCCCTTACATCACCACCTGACTAGGGTGTGACAGGGGTTTTCAAATCAATAAATTTTGTGACTACATTGGTTTTACATTATGATAAACAAAATAAAGAAATAATAATATATAATAGTAATAAACACTTTCATTCATTTTTCACACACACTCTCTTACTATTTTGTTTTTCTAAAATATGAAATTGCTCCTGACATTTTGTACTTAATCAAAAAAGCTGAAAAAAGAATCTCATAGTTCATAGTCTTTGGTTTGACCCAAACAGGGCTCAAACCCACGATCTATCGCACTCGAGCCGAGCACGCAAACCATTACACCACCGATGCTGTTAATAATACATTGAATGGAGGCTCTATCATAACAAGGCTTGACTAATAAATACAGAGGCTATAAGTGATCAACAGTATCCATTATTTAACCTATGATACATTTTGATAAAACCTTGTTTTTAAAGGATGCAATATACTTCTACCAAATACTGATCGCCTTCAAATACTGATTGCCTTCAACAAGTTGAAGATTACTGTAAGGTTGTAAAATTCACTGCAATTAAAAATTGCTAATATGAAGGTCAAAGGTGCTCGCTAGTTTTTAATTTTGCAATTGTGTTTACGTAAAAAAAAATCAACATTAAAAATTAAGGTATTTCTGTGTGTTTTTATTTTCACAAATTTATTGTATTCGTGAAGATAGTGAAAATAGAACCCTAGCGAAAATAACTACTTATACAGTATACCAGAGATTGCACATGCCATATGAAAAAGGTTTAAAAAAACATGATGATACAAAAGGGGTAATCAGAAGCCGTTAATTGAAGAAAAACAAACAATATAATAGCCAAAGGAAAAAGGACAATAAGACAAACAATTTTATCTACAAAACATTACACAACAAGGGCAATGCAAAGCGTGGTGTATCCCCTTGCCTAAAAATTTGACCCAGTGACCTTGACCTTTGCCCTATGACCTTGAAAATCAATAGGGTTCCAGATTCTCTTAAGGACTAAGTATGTACCAAGTTTGGTCAAAATCTATTGAAGGATGTAGCTTCTAGAGTGTTTACAAGGATGTTACGAAAGGACGGACAGACGGAAGGTAGCGTTACTATATCCCTTTGCAACGTTGGCGAGGGGATAAAAAACTAAAGATTGAGCAAAATGAACCGCACTATAAAACAGGGGTTAACTCAGGTGCTCTAGAAGGGTGAGTAGTTCCTGCTCCACTAGTGGAACTATTTACATACTTCATAAAGTAGTATTTGATAGAGGACTAAGTAATCTACAGGTTGTCAACCATTACACTGTATTCACTAATAACTCAAGTTGACATCTAAAATTTTGCTTTACTATAATGTTGAAAACTTACTCTGCTTATTGACCCTACTATTGTACCGTCAATGTTTATGTTGTTATTCATTTTTTGGTGATAATATGTGGTCTTTTTGAGTAGAGATGAATCTATGCAAGGTTTTTATCATTTGTTTAAATCTGTATTCATTGTCGTTGAAAAAATAATAATCAAGAGACGGAGGTTTGGGATCATATTAACCAGTTTAACCCTGCCACATTTTTGTGCATGTCCCAAGCCAGGACCGGATTTCCATCAAAATATGTTGTAGTCTTTTTTATGTTCAATGGTTTGAGGTGAGAGGTGATTGTTAGTTTTTGTTGATATTGGTGGAATTGTGTGATCATCACTGATTAAAATTTCTTTTCATAATTATATACATACTTTTAATACTTATCAACAGATAAAAACAAGAAAATTATAAAACTGGACAAATATTGATATTCTAAAATATAGTGTATATTAACATTTTCCACAAAAAAACCCACAAAAGATGAGTAGAAATGAAAATAAAAATTTCCTCAAGGTAAAAAAAATAAATAAATCAATTTATCAAGTATAGGTAACCTTAGCCGATTTTGTCTATCCTGATTTTCTTGTTCCAAAAGACTTCCATACTAATAGGCTTTCCAATGTTTTGGCTTAGAGTGTACCTGATGAAGGTTATTCCAGAAACGTGTTGTGAGCAATAAATTAATTATATACGTTTTTATCATGACACATTCTTGTTCGCCAATTCATAACATGGGTAGAATCTACTTTGCGGGACCCTGGAAGTCAGATATTGTAATAATCAACGTGAATGACCCATAACCTTTCATTTCGTTACCATGCGGACATGACAACAAAAGGGTTAGGGTCCGCTAAAGTAGAAGTACTCCCACAACATTACTCTCTCTCCTCCATCCCTTTCAATCCTCTCCCCCACCCTTTCTACCCCCTCATAATAATCAACAGTTTTACCTGTAAATCCAGTAGGACATTCACAGTAATAGCCATTCAGTCTATCTCTACAAACTCCACCATTTAAACAAGGGTTAACTGTAGGACAGTCGTCAATATTGTGCTGACACAGTGATCCAGTATATCCTGTTTGACAGTTACATTTAAAACTACCTTTGTCATTAGTACACTGTCCATTGTTCTGACAAGGATTAGTGTAGTAATTACAGTACAGTCGATTCGTACAAGTTTTACCCTTCAATACTGAAATGAAAAGAAAATACAACAGTTAACAACAAAATGACGGGTTTAAATTATTACTATGTGCAACAAGCCGATATCTATTCGAAAAGTGAATGCCTCGTGAACGCACTATATCAATTTCATCTAAAAATGTGCCATTAAGAGACATCTCTATTTTTAGTAACAGTTGCCATTTTGGATGAAGGACATTGTCTTGAAAGGAGAACACCCAGTATTGGAAAATTTGTTTCAAATTTTCAGGGAGAAAATATGGTTATGGTTTATGGTGTTTTACGCCACTTTAAACAATATTTCAGTTATATAGTGGCAGTCAGTTTTATTCTTGGAGCAAACCAGAGTACCCGAAGAAAACCACTTTGGTCGAATAGACTTACTTTGCGTACTACTTTTTTTTTCTTTTTTCAATCATCTACATTAGAAATAATAGTTTTAGCAAAACATATCATAAAGCTACTTTTTAAATTTTAGAACAAACTGTGGCCATTGGAAGAAACACCTATTTAATTACAGGTAACAGCAACCATCTTGGCTAGAGTGATGGCCATCCTGAATGTCAAATTTGCTTCAAAACAAAAATATTGACAAGAGGATCATCAACGAAGCATAGCCATAACTATGACAGTTTATTCAATTCATCATATGGCATTGGGGAAGACGATTTCAGCCAATAAGAACACTATATCATGGGTCCTGTTTGCCACATTGAATTTCAGATTGGCACCAAAAATATTATTTCTTTATAATGAGCACACAATGAATATTCCTGACAATTTTCATTTTGATTGGCACAGTGGTTTTGCAGAAAGATGAAATGTCAAAAGATAAAGATAAAATTGGCAAAGATACATACCTTCTTGAGCACTACATCTATATCGAATTTCATAATCTTCACAATTGTTTAAATTAGTATTAGTACATTGTAAGCCATCAACACCACATGTAACAATGCTGGAATCTGTGATCTGTATTGGAAGTGTCTTATTAAAAACTCTACATTCAGCACCAACTGGTTCTGTCTCCTTACACAACTTTATACCATACTAAAAGTAGAAGTAAATATGCTTAATGGAAGAAAACAACAGATTACCTGAGCCTACACAAAAATCGTGGCCGTGATCATATGATAGTTGGATTTACAACTACCTATGCAATCGGTGCCTATCACCACTGATGTTGTGGGTTTGACTCCCACTCAGAGCGAGATGTACAAAATTTGTGATAAAATATGTCTGTGACTTGCGGCAGGTCAGTGGTTTTGTCCCGGTCCTCTGGTTTCCTCCAACAATAAAACTGACAGCCACAATATAACTGAAATATTGTTGAAAGTGGCATTAAACACCATAAAACCAAACCAAAAATAATCCTTAGATGATTTAGAGTGCAACTGGATGTGTATAATACAATATTCCCCTACCTCTTTATAATGCCACCCCTTCTGTCATGAAAAAGGGGGCATTATGAAAGGGATGAGGGAATTCTGGGAGTTGGGACCTTAAAAATGTGATATATGTTTGGATACAGACTATGTACAATTGAAATGATTGTGATATTGTCATTCCATATAGACAGTCCAACTTTATTCACAACACACTCGGTTGCTGGTCAATTATCATACCATGTCATTAATATCCATGACAGCATTAAAAATTCTGAGCTCGATATGATCTGTAAATTTGGATATTGAATAGTTCAGTTAAGCTATATTTGTGACATTGACCTTATACATGTACATTCCAGTCTTATTCACGACACACCCGCTAGTAGCGCACTATAATCATGCTAAGTATTCAAAAGTTCTAAGCAGCACAGTATGTGCTGTATATTTGGAAAACATGTGTACAATTGAACTTAGTTTGTGACCTTGACCTTCCAGGTAAGACATTAAAGCCTTATTTGTGGCACATCCTTCATTGATGGGCTACAATCATACCAAATATCATTTATATCCTTCTAGGTATTGAAATGTTCTGGGCCAGAAATGATGTGCCAACAACTTCCACAGATAAACAGAGCAGTTCACATGTACCCCTGAACTTGATGTCTCCACAAGAAAGGGTAAACGGGGGAGACACAAATATGAGTTTTGAGTAAAATCAGTTATGAATTGGTATGCCAAAAAACATCAAATGTTTGGATGACAGCGATTGTAGGTTGTAATTAATGACAAAAATTCACATAGAATTTGATCAGATTTGCTAAATATTATCCATACAAAGGATAAGAGCTATTCAAATACCATAAATGTATTATAAAATGATTACCCCTTCTAGTTGTGATCTTCTCTCATCATCACCATTTCCTGTGGGCTTGTCTAGATTAAACCATGGAGTATAGTAATCATCTGAAACATAAATAATCATATCTATTACTATAGAGTTAGGTTTATGGTGTTTAATGCCACTTTCAACAATATTTCAGTTATAACATGGCGGTCAGTTTTATCGGTGGAGGAAACCGGAGGACCCGGAGAAAACCACTGACCTGTCGCAAGTCACTGACAAACCTTATCACATAATGTTGTACACTTCGCCCTGATCGAGATACGAAGTTACAGCATCAGTGGTGATAGGCACTGATTGCATAGGTAGTTGTAAATCCAATTAACATATGATCACAGCCACGATGGTCCCTTGCACACTTATACAAATATTATGCAAAATAAAAACCTCCTAGCTTGACTACTCTGAGAGTATTTAGGCAGATAAAAAGCAAATGCATATATGCGAAATTTCACAAAAATGGATTAAATATACATGCGAAATTTCACAAAAATGGATTAAATATACATGCGAAATTTTACAAAAATGGATTAAACATACATACAAAATTTCACAAATATGCATTTTTTAATAATATTACTTTATTTTCACCGAATTACTTTATAAAGTCTTTTCTTTCATTACAGGGGTCAAAATTATACCTGCCACGATATAACTGAAATATTATTGAAAGTGGCATTAAGCAACATAAAATAAAGCTTAAACCTAAACTCTCAAAATTATACTATATCCAAACTTAAAGCAGAAAATATGCCTTTGACAATTGACTTCTCCAATAAGTTCAAAATAAGTCTAATTAATGTATTTAACTGGTGTCAGGGTCACTGCATTAGTTTCCCCTACCCCTCCAGGCTAATTCAGTATGCCATCATGAAATACAGAGATGTTAGAAGAAGACAACCAGGAAATTATCATCTTGCCATTACATGAATAGAATTTTTCATTAATGTTAAAAACATACTTACCAATTGTCCTGATGCAACGTTTTTCAAAAAAGATATAATCCGAATCTGCAGTGAAGCTTAAACTACTGATGGAAGTAAAAAATCTAAAACACTGCTTGTCTGATGATCGATAAGCAAAGGCTACACAAGTATCTCTATTCTCTGAACAGGCAGCCATACAATCAGAGATTGTGTTCTTAGATTCTTGTAAAGCACTTGAAAGTGATGCTGGGACAGTGTTAAGTTGAATTGTAAAGTCACATACATCTCCTAAAAAAAAAGATAAAATATTGGGAACCATTTACTAATAATGCTTGAATAATGGTCACTGCAGTGGTTTGAATGGTATCAGAGCAGTGGTTTGAGTGTTCTCATGAGCAGTGGTTTGAATGACCTCTAAGCAGAGGTTTGAATGGTCACTTAGTAGTGGTTTGAATGGTATCTGAGCAGTGGTTTGAATGGTCTCTGGGCAGTGGTTTGAACCATATCTGAGCAGTGTTTTGCATGTTTTCTTGAGCAGTGGTTTGAATGGAATTTGAGTAGTGGTTTGAATGGTCACTGAGCAGTGGTTTGAATGGTCACTTAGTAGTGGTTTGAATGGTATCTGAGCAGTGGTTTGAATGGTCACTGGGCAGTGGTTTGAACCATATCTGAACAGTGTTTTGCATGTTCTCTTGAGCAGTGGTTTGAATGGAATTTGAGTAGTGGTTTGAATGGTCACTGAGCAGTGGTTTGAATGGTCACTTAGTAGTGGTTTAAATGGTATCTGAGCAGTGGTTTGAATGGTCACTGGGCAGTGGTTTGAACCATATCTGAGCAGTGTTATGCATGTTCTCTTGAGCAGTGGTTTGAATGGTCTCTGAGCAGTGGTTTGAATGGTCACTGAGCAGTGGTTTGAATGGTCACTGAGCAGTGCTTTGAATGGTCTCTGAGCAGTGGTTTGAATGGTCTCTGATCAGAGGTTTGAATGGTCTCTGAGCAGTGGTTTGAATGGTCTCTGAGCAGAGGTTTGCAGGTATCAATTTTCATGTTTTAAGATTTTCCTCTGCCTGATTAAGGTAACACAGCAACTTGTGGAAGCATCCAACTTTTGAAATTTGGTTTATCTTGCAAATACTTGAAAATTAAAAAAACTCAAATTCTAAAGTACTCATCATTACAGACTTTACATAGACTATCAAATGAATACATGAAAATTGTTTTTGTTTTGTTTTTTGTAGAGTACAGAATTGGTTAACAATTTTCCTGTGCTTAAGGGGTATATTTCTGATCTATACAGTATTGGAATTGTTTGTGTGGAGGAAGACTATATATCATACCTATACTCCTTCAACCTTTGACTTTTAGATGACCTAGTTTAGGAAGTCTATTTGTTTTAAATAATGCCCATTTCAAATTGTTTTAAAAAGCCAATTAGTCTTATTAATATTTTGATGCCAGTCCTGTGTTTGTTCTTGAGTTTGTATTTGTTATCTTATCATGATGTCAGACACATTGATGACAGTAGTTGTAACATCAATTTACCTGTATTTAAAATCTTTCTGACCTCCCAACATCTGCGAGGAATTCACATGACTGTGAGATAAAGAATAACGATATGATTGATTGATTGTTACTTAACACCCAGCGAGCTGCATGACAGTGAGATGAAGAATAACAACATGATTGATTGATTGTTACTTAACACCCAGCGAGTTGCATGACAGTGAGATGAAGAATAACAATATGATTGATTGATTGTTACTTAACACCCAGCGAGTTGCATGACAGTGAGATGAAGAATAACAATATGATTGATTGATTGTTACTTAACATCCAGTGAGCAACATTGCAGTTATATTCAGGATGAAAACAAACTCAAAAATATATAAATACAATAGAGAACTGAGATAGGGATGGGCCAAGCAGGGAAAAGACTTTTGATTGCCACTGGAAAAGTATGGAGAGCTGGAAAGGGATGAAAAATATAGTCTTTTGTATAGGCTGCAATGCTCCTCTTGTTTTTTAAATCTACAAGAGGTCTTTAACATGAAGGTAGAGTAGCTTTCTCCAAACACGTTACCCAGTATGGTTCTTGGTCAGGCTTTCCGTATTATAACCCGACAACTCCCAATAAAAAGGACATCCCCTACCTGCCACATGGGAATGTACTGAGCAGCTCTGAGGGTTTTTAACCCTGGGAACCTTCAGCAATACACAAGCAGCAATAAGGGTATAAGTATGACTTACCATATGAATAGTCCATGTCACATATACATCTATAGGAATCTGTTGTGTAATCATCAACACATGTACTGCCGATTCCACAGTTGACCCCTGAACATGGACTGGTTCTTGTTTCACAGCGATTACCAGAATATAAACTTGACTTACATCTGCAGTAATAACCATTCACTCTGTCTTCACATATAGCTCCATTAAAACATGGATTTGAATCACATTCCTCTGTAAAAGTCATATGCATTCAATCATAATTATTGGTACTCTGAATGTGTTTACACAAAACAGTAAAAATGCAGATCAAATAATGAGATTTCCCTATGATTTAAGTTCATAGCTCTGGGAGAGTCCAGTAAATAACTGCTATATATATGGTATCTATTACCATATAGCAGACCTCACGATGAACACTGGTCCTATGGCCCAAGACCAGTAAAACTTTGTTCGGACCAGTACATTTTTCAGTTTTTATTTTAATATATATATAAATAAACTACAGAATTTGATTTGGACCAGTATATTCAACTTTTCATGTCAAGGACAGAGATAGGCAACTGTAACAGTAAACTGATGCATACCAGTTGACATTTAATTAATTTTGGACCCTTTCTCACCCATTTGGACCACATTTTCCTTTAAAATGGTACTTATTAATTTAACTACTGAATTCTGCTCTAAATCATTTCATAGAGATATGAAATACCCTATTTTCAATTGACTTCATAATTTTGGCCCATTTTGGGTCCCCATATAATACTAGACCTGTGGGTGACCTCACTGAGTGATAGCCCCGGCTTGCAGTTTAGTAGGAGTTGCACTTACAAGGTACATGCCCCCCCCCCCACTTTTCATGAAAGTATAAGTTGGATTATCTCCCCTTTTAAATTTTGGACAGCAACCATATTCCTTCAGGCACATCTGCAGGTAGTGTACTACAAGTGTGTAAAGTTTCATATAAATCCAATAAGCCGCTTAGGAGGAGTTGCGCTTACAAGGTACATGGACGGATGGACAGACGGACGGACGGACAGGGTGATTCCTATATACCCCCCAAACTTTGTTTGCGGGGGGTATAATAAAGGGAAGGCTGAATGCAGTACGATACGACCGCTTCAAGTCGACAAGGCAATCCTCCTGCACCAGTTTACTGCAATCAAGTTTAACTCAAAAACTATAACAAATAGAGGAAATCACTTGGAATACTACCTGTGGTTCTTGTCACTATCAATTAAAGGCACAAGAATACCAAAATTAAAGGAAAAATAGAAATTGTAAATACCTTCTAAATATGCACATTTCAGAATTTTGGTCCCTTTCAGTCAATATTCCTTAAGAAATACTTTTCTTTATTGATTGTTCAATAACTCATAAAGATGAGCATTTTACCGCCCCATCCCCCCCTCCCCAAAAAAAGCATTAAAATCAGATGTAAAATAGGAAAGTTTAAATTTAGGAATTCAGCACTTTTTGTCCCATTTCAGTTGATTTTATTTCAGAAACAGATATAGAGGAAAGTTGAAAGTGGTTTTTCCCCAACACAATATTCATCTCGTGCCTAATTTGTATTGCTAATGTTGATCAAATACATTTACAATTTTACTATATATTTTTTTAATATCTCTAGCAAGTAAATGTATTATCATGTACCATATTATTGTCAAACCTGCTCATGCAGTCACCTCTATTAAGCAGTCACCTGTATCAAAAGGTCACATTTTTCTTGTCCTGTCATAGAAAATTTCATATTAATTGAACCTCTTTTAAAACCTGTCAAAACAGACCACTTTTTCTTTGTCTCAAAGGTGACCTCTTAATACAGGTTGGACTGAATATATATCTAATACATACGTATATTGATTTCGCAGTCCTTTCCTGTGTACCCAGCCATACATATACATTTCCTACGGACATTTTCATAGTTCTGACATACACCATTGTTTAAACATGGTTTCTGTTGGCATACATTAGCAATTCCTGTACATCTGAAAAATGTTTAAATAATAAATGTGAGATTAAAAAAAAGAAAAAGGAAGAATATTGAATAAAAAAAACTGCTTAAGAAGATTATAGAATTAAAAGGAGGAGACAAACAAAAACTGCTTAAGAAGATTATAGAATAAAAAGGGGGAGATAAGAACTGCTTAAGAAGATTATAGAATTAAAAGGGGGAGATAAAAACTGCTTAAGAAGATTATAGAATTAAAAGGGGGAGATAAAAACTGCTTAAGAACGAAGATTATAGAATTAAACAGGGGGGAGACATAAACTGCTTAAGAAGATTATAGAATTAAAAGGGGGAGACAAAAACTGCTTAAGAAGGTTATAGAATTAAAAGGGGGAGACAAAAACTGCTTAAGAAGATTATAGAATAAAAAGGAGGAGATAAAAACTGCTTAAGACAATTATAGTTAAAAGGGGAAGATAAAAACTGCTTGAGATGATTATAGAATTAAAATGGAGAGACAAAAACTGCTTAAGAAGATTATAGAATTAAAACGGGGAGACAAAAACTGCTTAAGAAGAATATAGAATTAAAAGGGGGAGACAAAAACTGCTTAAGAAGATAATAGAATTAAAAGGGGGAGATAAAAATTGCCTAAGAAGATCATAGAATTATAAGGGGAGACAAAAACTGCTTAAGAAGAATATAGAACAAGATATGATTATAATCTAACAATTATGAAGTCTCCCAAACCGGCCACTGACAACAGGTTTAAATGAACACTTTACATTGTGACAAATTCTGAGCTTGATTTTTTGCGGTATTGTGGCGGTCATTTTGAAAATGGAGACCGGTAGAAATTTTGCGATGTCAGGAATAAATTCCGGACATCATAATCTACCTACATATGAAATTTCGTTGAAATCGGACAATGTTGAATCTGTGCGGTATTGTGGTGGCCATTTTGAAAATGGCAACCGGCAGAAATTTTTCAATGTCGGGACATCATTATCTACCCACATATCAAATTTTGATGATATCGGACAGTGTTGAATTTTTGAGGTATTGTGGTGGCCATTTTGAAAATGGTGACCGGTAGAAATTTTTCAATGTCGGGAATCAATTCGGGACATCATTATCTACCCACATATCAAATTTTGATGATATCGGACAATGTTGAATTTTTGTGGTATTGTGGCGGCCATATTGAAAATGGCGACCGGTACAAATTTTTCAATGTCGGGAATCAACTTGGGACTTCATTATCTACCCACATATCAAATTTTGATGATATCGAACAATGTTGAATTTTTACCACCGATTTTTTATGCCGTGTTTTGGCAGCCATTTTGAAAATGGCAGACATCTTGAAAATTTTGAAACACAGAATTGCTCCTCTAATGGTGATCTATCACTGTGTCAAATTTTATGCCTCTATCATTATCCATTTAGAAGTTATCAACATTAATGTACGAAATTTCAACTTTCCCATAGGATTCTATAGTAACCCCCACCCCCTTTGAACCCCTCAAAATATGACTTTGACCCCCTTTACCACAAAGCTGAAAACTTTAGGACCAACTAGAAACATATATCTATAATTCCACCAAGTTTCATGAAATTCAGTCCAGTAGTTCCTGAGATCTGCCATGGAGAAGTTCATGGTCCACGGAAAGAAAGGAGAAAGGAAAAAGGAGAATAATAATAATAATAACAAGATTGCAACACGTAGCCATGTGTCCCCCGCCGCAATAGAAAGAGGTGTAATGTGAGTGTAATGTTATCCATGTGATATATTTATAAAATTGAGAAAGCATCCGAGATGCAACAGCCGAGTTGCAAGTCAAAATCTTGGGGCATTTAATTTGTCTATTCACCCTGATCATGAATATATATGGCTTAGGGGTGGGGATCTCAATCAGTAAAAAGTTCACTTCAGGTAGGGGGTGGGATATGACCCCCCAGGGCCTGAGTTATAAGGCATTTAATTTGCCTAGTCACCCTGATCATAAATATATATGGTTTAGGGGTGGGGATCTCAACTATTAAAAGGTTCACTTCAGGTAGGGGGTGGGGTATGACCCCGCAGGGCCTGAGCTATAAGTTATTTAATTTGCATAGTCACCCTGATCATAAATATATATGGTTTAGGGGTGGGGATCTCAACAATTAAAAAGTTCACTTGAGGTAGGGGGTGGGGTATGACCCCTGGGGCCTGAGCTATAAGGCATTTAATTTGCCTAGTCACCCTGATCATAAATATATATGGCTTAGGGGTGGGGATCTCAACCATTAAAAAGTTTACTTCAGGTAGGGGGTGAGGTATGACCCCTGGGGCCATAGCTATAAGGCATTTGATTTGCCTAGTCACACTGATCATAAATATATATGGTTTAGGGTGGGGATTTCGGTCACATTTTTTTATACAGATTCCCCAGAGGGGTAGGGCTGAGCTGGGGGGAGGGGGAATGTTGCATCCTCAACTTCACATTGGCATCTCCACCCATACCAAATATTAAGTTCCTATCTTTTGTAGTTTCAGAGAAATTTGTAATTCTCAAAATATGTACTTTTTCTATAAAAAAAACATGATTTTACAAGAATTTTATTTTCGAATTTTGCCCAGTTTCGAACTTAAGCTAGATATTCTTAATATAATGCCTGTGTGTAAGTTTGAAATCAATTGGTCAACAAATACAAATCTGAGAGCGCTTACAACACGGTGCATAGCCATAACGGATTCTTTCGGACCAAGAAACGGATCATTTCGGATTTTTTCTCAACATGAAATGGATGACAATGCGAATGAGACGATAGTTATGGAACAGGAAAGGTAATTAAAACAATCTAACTATTCCACGGAACTTCTGAGCTTACAGACAGACCGCTTTTCCTTTACAGCTGTATAAATCCCTCTCATATATTCTACAAAGTGCGCACAAAACAACACCCGTTGACTTCGTATTTTTCATATCGATAGTTTGTTACTTATTTACACTTTATTTCTAAAAATATAAATACATAGCTGATTCATAATACATTTTCTTTACATGGGGACTTATTTCTAATTATAACATCAATTAATTTAACAGGAAAAAAACCTTAACCAAATACGCAGGTAACAGATTCTTTATGATTTGGTCATTTCTGGCACCGGACTACTTTCGGATCATAATGGCACCGAACACTTCATGATTATTCTCTTTTTCTTTACAGAAAGAGAAGAAAGCATTCCAGTTTATGGCTGCATAAACCACGAGAAGCAGACAGTTTTTGTGTAATTCACTCTTATTCAACTGCATGTAAGACAAAAATGATCCGATCAACGTCCGACGCATTTCACTTAATGATACAGTCAAAAGCAGCTTTAAAATTATGCTATATTTTGTGATTCGATTAAGATGGCAAAACTGCCATTTCCAAACGCTTATTTAAGTATTCAAAACTTTTAGTTGGCATAAACTTATTTTATGAGTTATGGCAGTCAACAATTAATTGTTTGTGCATTAACGTAAATCTTTTACATTCGGTTGGAGCTTAGGTAGGATAACATGGGGTTGCCAATGAATTGTATTGAATTGAGGCAAAAAAATATAGCTGTGATGGCGATTAGCCCGATTTTTAACTGTAAAACTTGGTTTACCACACCATTTTCAATTGAAAATATCTGTCCAAAGTCAGGAATATAACGATTATCACTGAAACAAAGTCTGCTTTTGAACGTATCATGCATCGAACGTTGATCGGATCATTTTTGTCACACGTGCCGTTGAATAAGAGTGAATTACACAAAAACTGTTGAAATTGGGATAATGTTTCATACATCAGAATGAAGGTAATGGATAAAGCTTTAATATTGATGTTGAATCATAACTTGGGAAGTACGAAGTTTTGTAAAATAAATTATGAAAGTTCATAACGTTAAATTTTGACATGATTATTTGTAAAAATGTGGTTAAAAGTCCACCGAAATGATATAAGAACACAAATAATAGTTTTCATAAAGAAACATATAATCATCCTTTGCACGAACAAATCAATTCATAACTCCGACAGAAAAGGCATAAAATGATCGAATGTTTTAACCCTGCTGATCCACTTCTCTTGTTGTAAACAACCAATTTTCATCGTATCAATGGGCAGTTGATCAAAATGATAAAATGCGGTTGTACGGTGTGGAATTCATTGCTCTAAAAGGAAAAGAACACCTGTACTCAATTGATCAATAACATCCTACAGAACCAGGTGCAGTGATCATTAAGTGTCCGTTTCTCAAGTGTATTTACATTTTTGTTAAATATAATAGTAGTTATGCAAAATTACACTAAATAGCAAGTTAACACTTTCAAATTATCAATTTTATATCTAAAAAGCGACATTTGATCCAGATGTGTCATTAAGTTATTTTGTATTGGTGAAAACAACATGCTCAACGACGAATTGTTGGGAAAGAATTTGCGTTTGTTCGTTAAAAGTCAATGAAAACGACAGCTTTAACAAACCGCACAAATCACTTGATAAGAAGGATAATATTGAGAAGTTCCGTCGTACCATTCCCTGACAGATTTAGGGAATTTTTAGTTGTAAAACAGAGAAATAATCAAAGCACATACGTCCACTTCTTCGAAATGATCCGTTCCGCGATTCCGAAAGAATCCGTTTCATCCAAAAGAATCCGTTATGGCTATGCACCGTGTACAATATATCCGGACGGATGGACGTCCGGCATTTCTAAATCCCCCGCTCCGCTTGGGAGGAGGGGGACAATAAGAAACGGAGCAAAAACAATAAGTCTCCCAACGTTGTTTGGGAGACTTAATTAAAAGGGGGAGACAAAAACTGCTTAAGATTATAGAATTAAAAGAGGGAGACAAACACTACTGAAGAAGATTATAGAATTAAACGGGGGAGACAAAAACTGCTTAAGAAGATCATAGAATTATAAGGGGGAGACAAAAACTGCTTAAGTATTAATTTTTTTTTATGAAGAGAAACCTAAAAATATGTGAAAAGAACAAACAAACAAAATAGCACTAGCATTTTTTTTTTTATACAAGCATTTTGAAAATTATGCAAATTATGAAACTGGTTCATCCATTTGTATCTGTCTATTGTATTTTATATATTATTTAATAGACAAATGGAAACCATATTGGTAGTACAGTAGATAGATAGTGGGTCAAACCAAGGACTATAAAATTAGCACATGCTGCTCCTACTCTAACCACGAAGCATTAAGGAATAAGAACAAAGACTAGTAATCTCAGAATCAGGATGACATCGTCAAGGAATAAGAACAAAGACTAGTAATCTCAGAATCAGGATGACATCTTTAAGGAATAAGAACAAAGACTAGTAATCTCAGAATCAGGATGACATCGTCAAGGAATAAGAACAAAGACTAGTAATCTCAGAATCAGGATGACATCGTCAAGGAATAAGAACAAAGACTAGTAATCTCAGAATCAGGATGACATCTTCAAGGAATAAGAACAAAGACTAGTAATCTCAGAATCAAGATGACATCTCCAAGTGAAACATCATGTCTACAAAGAGCTTATTGTTTCAGTAATCTCAGAATCAGGATGACATCTTCAAATGAAACATCATGTCTACAAGGGCCTATTGTTTCAGTAATCTCAGAATCAGGATGACATCTTCAAATGAAACATCATGTCTACAAAGAGCTTATTGTTTCAGTAATCTCAGAATCAGGATGACATCTTCAAGTGAAACATCATGTCTACAAAGAGCCTATTGTTTCAGTGAGTTAGTACTATAAGAATCCAGAATACAAAGAGGACATCATCTCTTGGAAAAGTAATTTGTTATGGCTGAAAAATTGTTCACTTGGCATTAAACAACAATCACTCACTCACTCACTCACTCACAGACAAATAAAGAGGTTGTCATTTATTACCATTAAGATTTTCATGTTTTTAGATCTGATATTTATATTTGTGTACAACTAAGTTCCAAATTGCATTGATTCAGTGAATGTTAAGGGACATACACCCTCAACAGTCCTTCGTCCAGAGAAATATAGGGGACATACACCCTCAACAGTCCTTCGTCTAGTGAAATATAGGGTACATACACACTCAACAGTCCTTCGTCCAGTGAAATATAGGGTACATACACACTCAACAGTCCTTCGTCTAGTGAAATATAGGGGACATACACACTCAACAGTCCTTCGTCTAGTGAAATATAGGGGACATACACACTCAACAGTCCTTCGTCTAGTGAAATATAGGGTACATACACACTCGAAAAGTTCCAACTTACCTTGGTCCAGTGAATGTTAGGGGACATACACACTCGACAGTCCCTACTTTCCTTGGTCCAGTGAATGTAAGGGGACATACACACTTGAAAAGTTCCAACTTACTTTGGTCCAGTGAATGTAAGGGGACATACACACTCGACAGACCTTGGTCCAGTGAATGCAAGGGGACATACACACTCGACAGTCCTTGGTCCAGTGAAAGTATGGGGACATACACACTCGACTTCCCATACACTCAACAGATCTCAGTCCATTGAATGTAAGGGGACATACACACTCGACAGACCTTGGTCCAGTGAATGTAAGGGGACATACACACTCGACAGTCCTTGGTCCAGTGAATGTAAGGGGACATACACACAAATAACAGACCTTGGTCCAGTGAATGTAAGGGGACATACACACTCAACAGACCTTGGTCCAGTGAATGTAAGGGGACATACACACTCGACAGTCCTTGGTCCAGTGAATGTAAGGGGACATACACACTCAACAGACCTTGGTCCAGTGAATGTAAGGGGACAATACACACTCGACAGACCTTGGTCCATTGAATGTAAGGGGACATACACACTCGACAGACCTTGGTCCAGTGAATGTAAGGGGACAAAGACACTCAACAGACCTCAGTCCATTGAATGTAAGGGGACATACACACTCGACAGACCTTGGTCCAGTGAATGTAAGGGGACAATATTACACACTCAACAGACCTTGGTCCATTGAATGTAAGGGGACAAAGACACTCAACAGACCTCAGTCCATTGAATGTAAGGGGACATACACACTCGACAGACCTTGGTCCAGTGAATGTAAGGGGACAATATTACACACTCAACAGACATTGGTCCAGTGAATGTAAGGGGACATACACACTCAACAGACCTTGGTCCAGTGAATGTAAGGGGACATACACACAAATAACAGACCTTGGTCCAGTGAATGTAAGGGGACATACACACTCAACAGACCTTGGTCCAGTGAATGTAAGGGGACATACACACTCGACAGACCTTGGTCCAGTGAATGTAAGGGGACATACACACAAATAACAGACCTTGGTCCAGTGAATGTAAGGGGACATACACAGTCGAACAGTTCCAACTTACGTTGCTCCAGTGTATGGTAGGGGACATACACACTTGAAAGTGTTAATTCTATTTAAACAAACACCACCATTGGAACATGAATCTGCCTGGCATTCTGTATCTAGATCTTGCTCACAGCGAGAACCAGTTGTTCCTGGAATTCAATTATAATAATTTTATATTCTATTAATCCTGAACATTTGCACTAAAAATTGTTTGTTGATGTAAATTTATGGATCCAATATTTTTATTACCATTTTTCAAAATTTCACACTGATTTTTGTTTACATTTAAACATAATTTTGTTCAATTTTGTCTCTATAGTATATTTGTTTTAATCTTAAACTAATATAAGAACATACCCTTCATTGTGAAATCCTTCATTACTATCGAAAACTCTGGATGGGTTTTTTGGTGTTTAATGCCACTTTCAACAATATTTCAGTTATATCATGGCAGTCAGTTTTATTGGTGGAGGAAACCGGAGTACCACGAGAAAACCACCTACCTACTGACAAACTTGATCACATAATGTTATATCGAGTACACCTGACATGAGCGAGCTCGAACTGACGTTAGTGGTGATAGGCACTGATTGCATAGGTAGTTATAAATCCAAGTACCATACGATCATGACCACAACGGCTCCAAACACTCTGGAAGGGTTCCCATTTGAGGTCAAGGGTCATTAAAAGAGGTTGTTGAAAGAGTTACTTTTGAAATTAATGTTTGTTGAGGCTATAAAGTCAGTTATACTAATACCATTGGGATTATACGTCACCCTTCAAACCTGCTTAGACCATGGTTTTAAAAATGACACTTCTAGAGTCTAATCACACTAACCTCTTTGATCTTAGTCAAACTTGCTTTAGTGACCACCTCTATTAAGCAATAACTTGTATTAAGTGACCTTATTTTTATTTCCCTTCATGGTACATTTTATATCAATTAAACCTGTATTAAGCAACCACCTGTCTTATATGACCATATTTCACTGTTCCCTTGGAAGGTCACATTAGACAGGTTTGACTATTTTACACTTACCAGTTCCGCACTGACAAGTATAACCTGATGGTGTATTGGTACAAATTCCTCCATTATAGCATGGTGCTGATAAACAATTGTTGACTGTATTCTCACAATTCCTTCCGTACTTTCCTGGAAAGAATACACACAAAAGAATATATATAATAATTTGTCAATATTATATCAATGAAGTTAAATATATAAAACTGTCTTTTCAATAAATAACTGTAATAAAAGTATGATATACAGTGCCAGCTGTCTAAACTGAACCATGAATAAACTGGAATCTTGTATAAACCAAACTTTAAATAAAGACCTAATGTAAGACATTTTGTTAATTTAAGAAGAGTTTGAAGATACCAAAGGGGTAATCAGAACTCATAAATCAAAGAAGAACAGACAACACAATGGTCAAAAGAAAAAGTACAAAAGTACAAACAACGATCTACAAAACATATACATAAAACTAAAGATCGAGTAACCCGCACCCCACTAACTTATATAAACCGAACACCTGTCAATTGCAAACACAAAAATAGGTCCCAATGAGGTTAGATCTAGATATGTTTAACTGTATTTATCTTTTGGAGGTGTTTGTATCTTACTACTAGAGGCTGTTCAAAATAATTTTCTAAGCAAACTCAGTTAGTTGGTTGGTTGGTTGGTTTTATGGTGTTTAATACCACTTTCAACAGTATTTCAGTTATATCATGGCAATCAGTTTTATTGGTGGAGGAGACCGAAGGACCCAGAGAAAACCACCAACCTGTCGCAAGTCACTGACAACCTTTATCACATAATGTCGAATCCACAACATCAAGGGTGATAGGTACCAATTGCATTGGTAGTTGTATATCCAACTACCTTACAATCACGCCACGAGGGCTCCTCAATCACAGAGAGATTAGAAAGATTGCTTTATTTGTTATTCTTCATCAATTTCATTATCTTAACATGATGCCACTTGATTTTGAAAATCAAGAAAAGGAACAGACACTACAACAAAAATATTTTTTGTTTGGGTCCATTAAGAAACTATTTTAACTCTGCAAGTCTAACCTTCAGGGTACACACAGATGTAGTCTTAATGAGGGTTAGTGAATTTTCTAACCTTCAGGGTACACACAGATGTAGTCTTAATGAGGGTTAGTGAATTTTCTAACCTTCAGGATACACACAGATGTAGTCTTAATGAGGGTTAGTGAATTTTCTACAAGTAATTTTTACCTAGATTGCAAGAACAGTAGTAGTCATGATTTCTGGCTGTACATGTACCTCCGTTACATCGACCAATCGTGCACACTTGTGGCTCTGAAAGTTAAACAAGACATGATGATCTGTTATTAAATGGAAACATTTATACAGTTTTAAAGCAGTTAACCTGTTTTAGTGACCACCTCTATTAAGCAATATAACTTGTATTATATGACTTTAATTTTCATTTCCATTCACATAACATTTCATATCAATTAAACCTGTATTAAGCGACCATCTGTCTTATTTGATAAAATTTCACTGTTCCAGTTTTTAGCATATTCCTAGCTTATTTACACCATGTCTTCATTCCAGTTTTCAGCACATTCCTAACTCATTTACACAATGTCTTCATTCCAGTTTTTAGCACATTCCTAACTTATTTACACCATGTCTTCATTCCAGTTTTTAGTACATTCCTAACTCATTAACACCATACCTTCACTCCAGTTTTAGCACATTCCTACCTCATTTACAACATATCATCATTCCAGTTTTTAACACATTCCTAACTCATTTACACCATGTCTTCATTCCAGTTTATAGCATATTCCTAACTCATTTACTATATAGTAATAAGACAATTTGCATGTTTTACAGAAAATTTGCTGACAAGGGAGACAACCTGGTGAACTACACAAACATATATAATGTAGAGGGAAATAATAGGTTGTTGCCCCGTCTACAACAGGCTTTAGCCCGGTCTACAACCCCTGTCAATCGGTGGTGTGTTGAAACTCCTTCTTTTTTTTTTCAGTTTGGTTCCGTAATTGTATTTTCTATACCGGAAATTATTTCGTTGTCTTCTGCAAAGCAAAGCATTCAAAGCCTCAGATTTAATATTCACTGGCAGTAAATGTCACATGCTACTCTTTTTTAGAACAGAAATATATAAAATATCAGAAATATTCTATTTTAAATTACTAACAAAAAAGGAACACATGATATTTAATGCCAGTGAATATTAAAATTTGAGAGATTGAATACTTTTTTTTCATTCCAAAAATTACTTACGATTTGAAATCTATTATATTAGAATTTATGAAAAATCATATAGAATAATTGATTTCATTAAGGAGTATTTAAGTTCAATCACATAGTAATTTTCGAAACGGTGAATTAAAAAGGTGTCTACCAACACGTGGATCAACAAGAGGAACTGTAAGCTAATGCCCACTTATGATACCCCCGCATATATGTTCAATGTGTATAAAAACCAACTAAGTCGGCAAACAGGAAGTAGGAATCTGACGGGTCCAAAAACGCTTCCCACAATATGGCATATCTATATGAAGCTTGTGACCAAATATCAGATTTCTGCCATCAATAGTTGCTGAGAAAAATGCAACGAAAAATATCTTGGACGGACGGACAGAGGTAAAACAGTATACCCCTCCTCCGGTGGAGCGGGGGTATAAAAAGTACATATGTATATTTTATGATAGGAAGTAAACAATCAAGTCTAAAATTAGTAACACTTATAAATAAAATAACTCTCAACAACATTCACATACTATTCATTGATCAATCTTAATTGTATTGCACTTAAATGACTAACACTATTTCTATGACATGCTACTAATATTAACTAGACCAGGATAAGGTACTGGTACTTATGTTTTTCACTAACAAATGTATTGTTTTCAATAAAGATTTTAATCAGAAAAAAAGGCTTAAAAAAGTGTAACTTACCTGCACTAATACAGTCTGAGATGTCGTCTGCTCCAGACTGTAGGGTCATTTGATTATTAGCACATTCAATACATCCTTTAGAACCAGGAGTTGACTGGTAATAATTCATTGGACATGGCCTACAATTTGGTTCATAACCATCATAGCTAAACTGGCCAGCAGGACATTTGACTGTAAATTAATCATATCATAAAAATAATTAAAGAAGTCAGGAGCAGTGCCAGATTTAGATAACGAGAGGCCCTAGGCTATTCCACTTGTGAGGCCGCTCCCAATTCTCCACCTCCACGACTGGAGGAAGATGAAAGTGTGCTTAGTCAATTTCAATAAAAATGGGGATGATGGGGGTGTTTGAAATTCTGCAACATTCTGAAATGGAGTGCAACTATGTAAGGAAAATTACTGAAGGGTTACTTAGAAAGTACAGTATGCTATGATGCCCTAGGCTTCAGCCTGTCGAGCCGATAGGTAAATCAAGTACTGATAAGGAGACGTTTTTTTAATAACTATTGAACAACAATAGCAATAAAGTATCAAACAGACTATAAAGAGAATGGTGGTCATATGAATTTGACATATTCAGCAACTCCTATTAATGAGGGGGGACCGTCATGATCGTAATCACATGGTAGCTGGATTTACAACTACATGTGCAATCAGTGCCTATCACCATTAAAGTTGTGAGTTTGAACCCTGTTCATGGCGAGGTGTACTAAATACAACATTATTTATGTAGGGTATGCACTATTAATTCAATTATCTATACCCCTCTAAGGAGAATTGAATGAATCTGATAGTCACAATATAGCTGAAAGTGACGATATTCACCTAAAATGTCAATTTGTTTGAAATAGAACAGAATAATAAGGTTTAGTTTTTTATGGTGTTAAATGCCACTTTCAACAATATTTCAGTTATATCGTGGCGGTCAGTTTTATTGGTGGAGGAAACCATAGTACCTGGAGTAAACCACCGACCTGCCGCAAGTCACTGACAAACTTTATCACATAATGTTGTACACCTTGCCATGGGCGGGATTCGAACTAACAACATCAGTGGTGATAGGCACGGACTGCATAGGTGGCTGTAAATCCAACTATCATACGATCACGGCCACCCAAAATGACAAGGTAGTATAACTATATGTTCACTTGTTAGGTTATACGGTGAACAAAAACATTCAGGTAACATATTTATTGTCATTCTATGTATAATCATGATAAAGAAAATAACATTTAAACCTTATTTAATGTGCATGAGTAAGTACTGATCACTATGTCAAGTGCATCCCACATCTAGAGGTACTTCTACTTCTAGCAAATACTGACAGACTTCGACAAGCTGAAGATTATGTCAGAGATTGCACATGACAATTGAAAAAGGTTAAAAACTATTCACAGGTTTCATAAATTAGTACTTGATATAGGTTACGTCTTAACAGTGAAAAAAAATCATCAGTTTTTAATTGCCTGTAAATTGTGATTATGCTTCGCGGCTTGGGATTCGGGACCATGAACTAACTCGTCAGCTTAAGTGTTATAAAGGAAACAAAACGTTTTCTACAGGATTATTTTTGTTTGAAATCACTTACCTCTACAATCTGAAACTGATTGTGATCCTCTGGTGTGAGTAATTGTATTCAGTGCACAACTTTCACATGTAGTACTGTTTGTCCAATATGTATTGAAATCACACTGTTGACAGGGTGGCATACCATTTTGGGATATGAATCCAGAGGGACATTCAGCTGGAAAAATACAGTTCATCAATTTAAAAGGTGGCATTCTGATTCCAATTTAAATAAAATACAAAGGTGATACTGTAAATTCAGAAATTAATGCGATGTTTTTATTAATGCAAAAAATGTGACTGGTCGGCGATCGCAATAATTAAACCTCACATTTTTAATGCTCTTTCTCTTGACCAGTTTCTGTTTGATTTATCTCCCTTTTCTTAAACAGGTAAGATCAACAGGTGCAAGTTATAGATTACTGACACCTAGGAAGCGGTGAAGGTGTACATGTTTATTGATTGTTTTGATTACAATTTCCTGTGTAAATATGTCTAAGGACAAAATAAAGAGTGTGTATTTAAACATCTGTGTTTCAATGTTTTGCAAAATAATGACTTGTCAGTTTCATTCGATGTTTTTTCGTCGTAAGGGTAGATCAAAAATATTTTAGTTTCTCATCGATCTAATTATATAAAAACTGTGTTAACAAGATGAACTGTGAGCTAATACTCACTTATGATACCCCCGCTGTTCGGCAAACAGGAAGTAGGAATCTGACGAGTCAAAAAACGCTTCACACGATATGGGGTACCTATATGAAGCTTGTGACGAAATATCAGATTTCTGCCATCAATAGTTGCTGAGAAAAATGCTACGAAAAATGAGCATATGTGTTCAATGTGTATAAAAATCAACAAAGTCGGCAAACAGGAAGTAGGACTATGATGGGTCCAAAAACAATTCCCACGATATGGGGTACCTATATGAAGCTTGCGACCAAATATCAGATTTCTGCCATCAATAGTTGCTGAGAAAAATGTGACGAAAAATGTGCATATATGTTCAATGTGTATAAAAACCAACTAAATCGGCAAACAGGAAGTAGGAATCTGACGGGTCCAAAAATGCTTCCCACAATATGGCATACCTATACAAAGCTTGTGACCAAATATCATATTCTTGTCATCAATAATTGCTGAGAAAAATGCAACGAAAAATGAGCATATATATGTTAAATGTGTATAAAAGCCAACTAAGTCGGCAAACAGGAAGTAGGAATCTGACACGTCAAAAAACACTTCCCACGATATGGGGTACCTATATGAAGCTTGTGACGAAATATCACATTTCTGCCATTAATAGTTGCTGAGAAAAATGTGATGAAAAATGAGCATATATGTTCAATGTGTATGTCGGCAAACAGGAAGTAGGAATCTGATGGGTCCAAAAACGCTTCCAACAATATGGGGTACCTATATGAAGCTTGTGATCAAATATCAGATTTCTGCCATCAATAGTTGCTGAGAAAAATGTGACGAACAGCATATATGTTCAATGTGCATAAAAACCAACTAAGTCGGCAAACAGGAAGTAGGAATCTGACGGGTCCAAAAACACTTCCCACAATATGGCATACCTATATGAAGCTTGTGACCAAATATCAGATTTCTGCCATCAATAGTTGCTTAGAAAAATGCGATGAAAAATATCTTGGGACAGACAGACAGACGGAAGGACGGACAGAGGTAAAACAGTATACCCCCCTCCCCCTCCGGGGGAGCGGGGGTATAATAAATGCACGATTTTTATTTTATTTTATTTTTAAAGAGGCTAGATGCAGATGAGAACCTGGACTAGAATAACAAGATATTGCAAAAGGAAGCACACAAAATTGTCATTTTCAACCATTAATTTATATGTTCAGAATGCACAAGAGTGCAGGATTTTACATCTCATTTTTAAAATTAGGCCTTGGGCCTGTTAAAATTCTATTTAGGCCTTCTAAAAAGAAATAAAGGGAAAACCCTGCACTTTAATTAAAGGTAAACATGACGACAGTGGCTTACAAGGGGATTAACGACATACAAATACGAAAACGCACGTTTAGATAAAAATTTACATCAATTTTTTTTTCTTTTTTATCTTGGCACGTTGCAATAATTAAACCTTGCATTCTTGTCGGCGGTTGAGGAATCACAATAATAAATGCACGCAATAATTTCTGAATTTACAGTATTCCATTTACTATCAAGCTAATATTAAATTAAGAAATAAATCATGGAAGCCAGAATTTGTTGGCAGTTTGAACATGGGTTGGTGGATATTAGTATTTTATCCCGAGCCAGAAGCAAGGGATAAAATTTACTAATATCCGCCAATCCATGTTAAAACTCAAAACACATTCTGGCTTCCATGATTTATTTCAATTCTGATATGTCTAAGAGTACAAATACGGTGGTATACTTTAAATGGAAGATAGTAATTTATATTTACGTTTGCGGAAAATGTCGCACACAATTTATACTGCCAATGGAAAAGTCTGTCACATTCACCGGCGCATGTGCTAATGAGATTATACCGAATGGATAACTCACTCGTTTGTTTACAAAGCGGAAGAAGGAGGTCATGTTAGAATAATAAATATAACACAGTGAAACCCTAAATTAACCAGAATCCAGTATATACTGAACTTTAAATGAAGTCCCAACGTAGGAAATCTTTGTTAATTTAACCTTTATAAAGCAAACACCTGTCTATTTTAACATAATCGAGCCAATATGGCATGCTAAAACCAGATATATTTGCAGATTTTTGTCAAAATTATATATTTCACAGAAAAAAAAAACAGAATATGGTACATGTAAAACAATTCAAATTTTAGTCAAATTCAGATTATAATGTATTTTTGCATTGAAACTTATATTGGTTTTTTTTTAATTTCAGTAAAAAGGTTTGACTCCCCTAAACACAGGAACCAGTCAAAAAGGATGTATGATAAAATAGTACGTAAACACAAAATGGATTCCTACATTGTTGGATAAAAAATAAACCCTATTAGATACTGCAAAATATTGAATGTCAGCAGACACCTACAGATATTAGGATAATTTTAAGCCCATATTTGATGACCTTGTGGTTTTAAATAAACCAATTATTGCAATGAAAAGAAACCACCTGAATTTGTGTTAAATCGAAAGTGAAAGTAGGATTTTTTAGGGTAGGCAACTTATATGCCATTAAATGTATGTTGATTTTCGGAGGTAACCTTCCAATAAGGTACCCCTTCCATGAGATATGGTGTCACTTACATTAAACTGCAGGTGAAACCTGTATGAAAGCTCAAAAAGATTTTGTTTAACATAGAATGCCATGGAGAATTCTTTAGTGGTATTACTCCAAAAAGTCCATCTTGAATGGAGCAAAGAGTTGCAAGACAAAATTTTAAAATGAGACCAACCAAGAACCATCATGGTTATGTGATTTCTACATTTGGCCCTTTATTTCAGAAGAAATCTATTATTTTCTTCAAAATTAATACAATTTGAATATTCTTAAAAAATTGAATAGTAAGCCAATCAAAAATCAGCTTTCATATCATAATGGCAGAATCTAATTTTGGTGAACTGGTGAAAATATCTCTGTTTTTCTGAAAAGATTGCTTCTAATTAACTGCTATTTATGTTGTTTTCAACCTCATCCCCTCAATTATTTCTCAACGAATTTACACATTTTATAAAACCCATCAGATCAAGCCAAACAGCAGAAATCCGCAAAAAAACGAGGAAAAATTATCATTGATATTTTGACCTTCCAGAGAGACATTCTAGCCTTATATACGACACATTCTATTTGTGGACTACAAATGTAACAAGTATCATAAATATTTGTCGTGACATTTAAAAGTCACGAGAAAGACACGATGAGTTGCATATTTGGATAAGGTATATTAGAGATTGTGACTTTGATACTCTTGATGGATAATTAAGGAATAACAGTACTGTATTTGAAGAGTTGGAGGTGTCAATTGTGGATTTGATGGTCGCAAATGCTGTTTTACTGGCGACGCGAAGCGGAGCCAGTAAAACAGATATTTGTGACCGTCAAATCCACAATTAACACCGACAACTCTTCAAATACAGTATTGTTATTCCTATTCTTATGAAATTCTCCCAACGTGTACACACTGGTTTGAAAACATACAAATAAATGACGAAATATATGCACTTTTCAAATTCTTTCCGCTAAAAAAATAGTAATGTAGTTGTTTAAGGATTCGCCATCTTGAAAACGTGAAATCCTACATGTCATATATACAACAATACATAAAAATAATTAAAATGCCTACCTTGAAAACTTATTTTAGTTAAATTATATCTAAATTGAAGCGTAAATGAAGCCAAATAACGTCTGATCTTTACATTTTAAACTGGATGTCTTCATATGATGTCATGTTGTATATGTGCCGATGTCGTTCAACAATATTTCGAGGAATTTTAATTTTTGTGATTTTTAGACCCAGGGATATGCAAGAATACATTTTTATGTTCAGTATTGCATTAGAACAGATAGTAAACGCGATTTGCGACCATCAAATTTCCAATTGATGCCGTGAAATTTTGAAATACAATACATTTATCTCCTAAATAGGCCGTCAGCGTCAAATTCAGTCGGAAATATCTGGGTCAGCCATATTGTTTACAAACAAAGTGCATTCGTCGTAGGAATATAGCATTCCTTCAGGCCTGTCAACTGCAGATTTGACGACTCTCGATAGCCAATGAAAATACGTGTTACATTATAATTGCATTAGAATTCAAATTTATTAACAATTATTGCAAACATTTTTAATTATTTGACCAATTCTAAGTGTGACACATTACATTCATATGAACATAGTGAGTGATAACTAAATCAAATACCTTGACAAGCATTCGAAAATACATTTCCTTCACTGTATGTAGAGGTACCTCCTGAACAAGAAGTACATTGAGTCTGTCCCGTTCCAGGGTTAAATGTGCCTGCAGGACACAGTGCACATGTAGCCGAACCATCAATGTAAGTACCTTCAGGACAAGTGACTGTAAAAAAAAAATACAAATTCAATCAGTTGATACCGATGATAACAATCTTGCCAATGTGGAAATAAAAACCAATGTCATATGTTGGGGGCATGTTAATCAGATTCTATTAAACTTTATCAGACATTTTATTATTATTCACATTAAGCAAGCTGAA
Organism: Gigantidas platifrons; assembly: GCA_002080005.1. Taxonomy (NCBI): domain Eukaryota; kingdom Metazoa; phylum Mollusca; class Bivalvia; order Mytilida; family Modiolidae; genus Gigantidas; species Gigantidas platifrons. Next base: position 511,192 of record MJUT01063346.1, read on the forward strand.
ACTTTTTTTTTCAAATTTGAAATTCATACTAAACAAATAAATCCCAACATTTATTATGTGCTGTGGATCACTGATATCGCGTTGAGAATTATAATCTCATAAAACAAATTATCCACAGTAGTATGGACTGTTGTGGTTGTGCAATCAGTGCCTATATCAACCTCGAATCCCACTCATGGCCAGGTGTACTCGATACAACATTATGTGATCAAGTGACTTGAGACAGGTCAGTGATTTTATCCAGCTACGTTGATTTCCTCCACCAAGAAAACTTACCACGACGATATAACTCAAATATTGTTAAAAAGTTGTGTTAAATACCGTAATCCTAACCTGTCCACTGTAGTAATACTGAATACCATGTACTACTTAACAACAGAATGTAATACTTAACAACAGATTGTAATACTTAACAACAGAATGTAATACTTAACAACAGATTGTAATACTTAACAATAGATTGTAATACTTAACAACAGATTGTAATACTTAACAACAGATTGTAATACTTAACAACAGATTGTAATACTTAACAACAGAATGTAATACATAACAACATAATGTTATACTTAACAACAGATTGTAATACTTAACAACAGATTGTAATACTTAACAACAGAATGTAATACTTAATAAAAGGCTGTTGGCCACTGGTCCCCCGACGCCAAGGTTATATTGTAAGATTAAATTTTGAAACTACTGTAAACTAGAGGTTCAGGTGAGCTTGTATCACTC
>MJUT01063346.1:524853-549622 GCA_002080005.1 Gigantidas platifrons
ATTTGCCTAGTCACCCTGATCATAAATATATATGGTTTAGGGTGGGGATTTCGGTCACATTTTTTTTATACAGATTCCCCAGAGGGGTGGGGCTGAGCTGGGGGGAGGGGGGAATGTTGCATCCTTAACTTCACATTGGCATCTCCACCCATACCAAATATTAAGTTCCTATCTTTTGTAGTTTCAGAGAAATGTGTAATTCTCAAAATATGTACTTTTTCTATAAAAAGACATGATTTTACAAGAATTTTATTTTCGAATTTTGCCCAGTTTCGAACTTAAGCTAGAGATTCTTAATATAATGCCTGTGTGTAAGTTTGAAATCAATTGGTCAACAAATACAAATCTGAGAGCACTTACAATATATCCAGACGGACGGACAGACAGACGGACACCCGGCATTTCTATATCCCCCGCTCCGCTTGGGAGGAGGGGGACAATAAAAGCAGACGACGTGGAGGACCATACCTTTGACTTTGATATAAAAGCTAATACAAAATTAAACTAAATAAAAGCAGAGACATGGAGGACCATACCTTTGACTTTGATATCAAAGCTACATGATTCGCTGTTCCCACTATAATCTGTTGCAGTATATGTTACTGTCTCTGTTAAAGTTGTAATCAACATGGTGGTATTGGCATTTTCTGGTGATATAGTAAATGTCTGGATGGTTCCAGAATTATCAGTGACAGATGGGGGTGAAAATGATGGCCTTGTGTATGCATCTATTGTCATATCTGTTGGACAGTTAGAAAGGACAGGCTTTGTGACATCTAAAAAAATAAACATTTATTGTGAACAACATGATGTTTTTGAATGTCTCTTTTTTCTACTATCATGACTATCAAAATATATATAGACCTTTACATGTTTAAAACTTGTATAATATCAATTAGGAAGAAATCCTTCTTTTTAAATATACAGTGGAACCTGTCTAATCCAACACACCAAGGGACCAGGGAAATGTGTCGGATTGTACAGGATGTCGGATTACTCAAGTTTTTTTTATATTAACAGAACTACTTTGGGACCATAAATTTTTGTCGGATGTCACAGGATGTTGGAAAACTCAGATGTCGGATTGCACAGGTTCCACTGTACTGTCAAACCTGTCTATGTGGTCACCTCTATTAAGCAGTCACCTGTATTAAAAGGTCACCTTTTTCTTGTCCTGTCATAAAAATTTCATATGAATTGAACCTCTTTTAAGAAGTCACCTGTCTTATAAGACCACATTTTCTTTGTCCTAAAGGTGGCCTCTTAATATAGGTTTGACTGTATTGCAGCATATATTTGTGTCAAACAGGTTTGAATTGAACACCACATATGCCTGGAAGTCGCAGTCGCTTATTTACTTTTTCCAATGTTAATTTACTGCAAATGATTGATCCAAACATGCTTGACACAGGCACTTGGGTCCAGGATATTTTCTTCTTCTTCAATTTTATAAATAAAATGTGCATCTACAACGGATATGAACCCGTTTGACATGCTTCGTTGTGAAATAAATGCCTTTATGAACTATACCCCATTTTTCTAATATCTACTTTTATCTACAAGGCAAGAATGTCGAGTTTATTCTAAAAATAGCAACAAATGTACTTACCGGTATCCCCGCTGTTATCCACTAGAAAAAATTGTTTCTGATGACTTGTGGCATATTCCCGGTTTCCTTTCAACCTTATCTAATTGTTGAACACAAAAGTCTCTTGTGGCGGAGCGTTTAAACGGTTACAGTCAAGTTTGTTTCTCTCAAGCGAGCTGAATTTCCACCCGGGATGGAAGTGCTTTCAATTTTCCAAGGGACACAACTTTTCTCGTAATCTGAGCAATTAAAATGACATTTGTACCATGAAATAATGTTTACATTATTAATTATCTTTATCTTTTTCCATGTTTTCATTTGTTTCATCCGTGCTTTTCTTCTTCAATTCTTCGGATAAAAAAGTATTTTTTTCAGCATATTTCCCCCCCCCCAAGTTTTCGTTTTTGCGCCAATAATTGATGTTCGTAACTCATTAAGACTTTACCTTGTTTCAGTCCACTCGGAAATCCTCAAGATTGCGAGAAAAGTTGCGTACCTGGGAAAATTGAATGCACTTCCGTCCCGGGTGGAAATTCAGCTCGCTTGATAGTAACAAACCTGACTGTAACCGTTTAAACGCTCCACCTTAAGAGACTTTTGTGTTCAACAGTTAGATAAGGTTGAAAGGAAACCGGGAATATGCTACAAGTCATCAGAAACAATTTTTTCTAGTGGATAACAGCGGGGATACCGGTAAGTACATTTGTTGCTATTTTTAGAATAAACTCGACATTCTTGCCTTGTAGATAAAAGTAGATATTAGGAAAATGGGGTATAGTTCATAAAGGCGTTTATTTCACAATGAAGCATGTCAAACGGGTTCATATCCATTGTAGATGCACATTTTATTGATAAAATTGAAGAAGAAGAAAATATCCTGGACCCAAGTGCCTGTGATGCTTGAATTAAAAACATCATTTGTGTCGAAAACTCTTTTTTACCGTGTACTTGCAAATAGTTTTAAATGTATCTTTTATAGGTCAAACATGTCTTCCAGGTCAATAAAGCAAAAACAATATAAAAAAGGCCTCCAAGTTATAAATATCTTCCACTTAAGTGCATAATTATATAATATACGTATACATTGTTGGAAAATATATAATTTATTTGCACGAGCTTTAGTAACAGATAGAAAAGCGAGCCTTTGGTTTGGTGAGCTTTTCTAGCCTGTTTCGTAGCAAGTGCAGAATAATTGTATATTAAACGACAATGTACGGATATTGTGTTTATCCTGCAATATTAAAAAGTCCAAAACAACCGCCAAATTTTCTGAAAATAATTGAAACCAGCGTCATTCTAATCGCTTACAATGGTGTCATCTGTGACGTTAGTCAGAGGTTATACTGTTACCGTTTCTTTCTGTCGCTCCATATGAATCAGGTACCAGAAATGCTTTATTAGGTCCATGATCTAATAACACTGAAGTTTATTTGGGTACCTTTATAAGTACTCAAAATCACACAGTTGCAGTATAAAATATGTCATGTGTTCATTGTGGCTTGCTTGCTTTATGAATGAAATTTGACATTTTATTACAAAAACAATTTAAATTTTTTAATTTTTAAATACACAAAAAAGACAATTAAATGTGTCAAAACTGTCAAGCTTCATTGGGCTTCGTTGTTACCTATTGTTCTAGTCATGTTCATTTTAGATTTCTGCTCCATACCATGATCAGTCATGTGTAATTATGTCCTGTAGTGATGGCCATCTTGGATTACTTAGCCATACAATAAATTAAACTTTGAAGACGACCATATTCCAAAGAAGACAGATAATATAAAAAGTCAACACAGCAGCTCACTGTTTGAATCAATCTTTGCCCTAACCCACTTGCCCGAAGCCTGGGACAAGTAAAACTTAATTCGAACAAGTGAAAATTATGAAAGAATTTGTCTGAATAAATAGATTTTATTTTCTAAATTTGGCTTTCGGGCAAGTAGATGAAAAAAAATTCAGGCAAAGACTGCATAATGGCCCTTTTCCTAGCTAGGTGAGCTAAACACAACAGCATTATCAAATACAGGATTATTTAGATAATTAAGAAATAAATCATGGAAGTCAGAATGTGTTGGGAGTTTTAACATGGATTGGCAGATATTAGTATTTTATCCCAAGCCAGAAGCACTCAAAACACATTCTGGCTTCCATGATTTATTTCGATTCTGATATGTCTAAGAGTACAAATATGGTAGTATACTTTGATTGGAAGACGGTAATTTATACATACGCTTGCGGAAAATGTCGCACACAATTTATGTAACTCGAATAATACTGCGCCCTCTTATCTGCATTATTCGGGTCACAATTTATGCTGCCAATGTAAACGTCAGTCCCATTCATCGGCACATGTGCTAATGAGATAATACGAAGAAATAATTCTGGTTTTTTTTAACAAAGGGAAAGAGTGAGGTCATGTTAGAATTGAGAATAAAACTCACCAACACAGTTAGCTACAGAGCCATTCCAAGTTAGAGAAGTCATGCACCCAATGCTGGTTATGTCTGGGGAGAAGCCAGGTCTGTCACAACTAAATGTGATAGAACCACCCTGCTCAAAACCATCTGTAGTAATTGATCCTCCAACTGGGTAGCCTGGATTTGCACATGTAGCACCTAAAAATAAAACACATTTAACAAGTGGCTTTAAATTACATTTATCAGGTACAAACACTTCATGAAAGAACCATTTTGTGCTTTAACTTAGATTAGGGTTAGGGTTAGGTTTATGGTGTTTAATGCCACTATCAACAATATTTCAGTTACATCGTGGTGGTCAGTTTTATTGGTGGGGGAAACCGGAGTACCCGGAGAAAACCACCGACCGGCCCCAAGTCACTGACAAACGTTATCACATAATGTTGTATTGAGTAAACCTCACCTTAAAGTGGGATTCGAACTCACAACATTAGTGGTGATAGGCACTGATTGCATAGGTAGTTAGAAATCCAACTACCAAACCATCATGACCATGACAGTTCCATTTAACTTATATTAAACAATGTATAAACATCAAGAGTTAGGTGTAAAACCGACGTCCAGTATAGGGAGTTGGGTATAAAATCTGTGACCAGTATAGAGAATTAGGTGTAAAACCGAGGTCCAGTATAGAGAGTTAGGTGTAAAATCTGTGACCAGTATAGAGAGTTAGGTGTAAAACCGACGTCCAGTATAGAGAGTTAGATGTAAAACTTTCGTCCAGTATAGGGAGTTAGGTGTAAAACTTTCGTCCAGTATAGGGAGTTAGGTGTAAAACTTTCGTCCAGTATAGGGAGTTAGGTGTAAAACCGACGTCCAGTATAGAGAGTTAGATGTAAAACTTTCGTCCAGTATAGAGAGTTAGATGTAAAACTTTCGTCCAGTATAGGGAGTTAGGTGTAAAACTTTCGTCCAGTATAGGGAGTTAGGTGTAAAACTGACGTCCAGTATAGAGAGTTAGATGTAAAACTTTCGTCCAGTATAGAGAGTTAGATGTAAAACTTTCGTCCAGTATAGGGAGTTAGGTGTAAAACCGACGTCCAGTATAGAGAGTTAGATGTAAAACTTTCGTCCAGTATAGGGAGTTAGGTGTAAAACCGACGTCCAGTATAGAGTTGGGTGTAAAACTGTCATCCAGTATAGAGAGTTAGGTGTAAAACTTTCGTCGAGTATATAGTTGGGTGTAAAACTGTCATCGTGTAGAGAGTTGGGTGTAAAACTTTTGTCATAAGATTTATACCTACCTACACACTGCAGACTTCCCAGATCCCACTGACCGTCTGCTCCACATTTGACCTCTGTCTTTGTTGCTCCATTTGTACTGTTTCCCTCTACTTTATATCCATTAGAGCAGGAGAAAGTAAAAGCTTGATCATATCTGGTATTGGTTGGTACGATGAAGTTAGCACCAAGTATATTGCCAGGGCTTCCACAGTCAATAACTAGAAAATTAAATGAAAATCTTGACAAATACCAAGGTTAAAATATTTTGATCCCATTATTCCCCAATGAATACTTTTTTTTAAGTTTGAAAATATAATTTCTATTTTTGAGAAATAAATGAGAAACAAACAAAAAATAATGATAAAATGCTAATAAAACCTCTTTTCAAAGTAAAACATATAACTGTAATCACAGTGGAACTTGTGTGCAACCCGACAATTGAGTTTCCCAAGATCCTGTGACATCCGACAAATATTCATGGTCCCAAAGTATTTCTGTTTACTTTAAAGATAAAAACCTGAGTTTACGATATCCTGTACAATCCGACACATTTCCCTAGTCCCTTGGTGTGTCGGATTAGACAGATTCCACTGTATGTTACATTTATATAAAGCACTAAACCAAAATTTGTCAAAGTAGAAAAATTGTACATGATTACAAATCTTATAAAAAATAGTCTAAATCAGCAAATCTCTGTAATCTTAGAATTTCCTACCCGATACCTGAATATTTGAAATTAATAATTAATACAAATATTAGTTTAAGCCAGATCAGGATGGAATGAGAAAAGTTTGTAAAGGACTTAACTTATATATTATATGTACAAACTAACAAATAATTTGGTCTTGTAGCTTCAGAGGAAAAGGTTTTTAAAAGTTTCATAGTAAAGGAGAAGATGTTCTAAGTTGAAAAACTTGCATCTGATCCTATTGTCATGCTTTTGGACAATAAAATATGTTTATATAAAAAGTTTCAGCCAATCAGAAATCAGCAACAGGAATCGTACATGTCGATCTTGTTTTTTCACGAGAGATAACCTATTCTCAAAATTACCCCCCCTTTTTTTTTGCAATATATGTTTATGTTTAGAAATACAGACCTCCACATTCATAGGAGTTTCCATAGAGATGATAATCGTTTGATGTCATATCATAGATACACTTCCTCTCCTTGGTAAATGCTGTCTTTCCTGGTACGTCACAGTTGATAGTCAGCATATTCTCAAACTGTACAGCACTGGTAGGGTTTACTGATGTTGGTTGATTGAGCAAATTGGGAGGGTAAGATTCTTGTGGACATGTGGTAGCTGTAACAATAATAAGGCATTATAATAATTTTAAAATATGCCCTATTTGACACTTTTCATGTCAAAAACCTTTATAGTTACATAATCAAGCTAGGCATTTTTATGGAGTTTCATACATAATTCATTTTTAAAAATCTCCTTTATACCAGATTAACAAAAGTCATTTCTAATTTTAATGCGGTTTCAGACAGGTCATATAATGTGACAATCGCTGAATAAGATCTATATTTCCTGAGAAAGCAGTTGAATGCCACATTGTATATATATTATATGTTATTCAGCTATCAGACAGGGCATATAATGTGACATTCCCGGCTTATGATATATATTCCCTGAGGCACAGCCGAAGGTAATATATATCCTAAGCCGGGAATGTCACATTATATACCCTGTCTGATAGCTGAATAACAGATATATTACGGATTTAACAATTTTTTTAAATACAGAACCCAGCTATCGTATAAAAAAGTAATCCATCATCCATGGCATGGACTTTTTTAATTGTTTTTTTTTCCTGTTTTGTTTGTTTGTTGTTTTTATTTTCCTTTTTGTTTTATTTGACCACTTACATAGTCCTAATTCATATGTAAAAATATTAAAAATACTAAATATTTTGCGTCTTTTATTTTCATTTTTTTTCTAAATGTCCCTTTCCTTACCTATGACGTTCTCTCTACGATGACGTCAAAATATGCGTCACGATACATTTCATGTGTCTCATGAAGGAAACAGGTTTCCAATAACTTTAAAATGTTAACGTCTAGCTGGTGTTGTTCCGTTACTTCGAAAGTGTTCAAGGCGCAACGTTTAACACGCCTTAGCTTGTTTATTGCACATGATGTTCAAGTTTGTTATGGTACAGCCGTGGAACGTAGGTCAGGATTAGGAGTTTGATGAATCGATCTGGTGTTTTGTGACGGAATTAACTGTAGTAATATAGTTTTGTTCATGCAGCCGTTTTGAGTGTAAAAACTGCAATTAATTGGGTAAATATACATTTATTATTCAATATTATGCTATTGATTCAGTGAAGCGTGAATATTTTTGTCGGCCATGTTGTTATTCTATTGTTTTTTGTAAGGCTGAAATATATACCCCGTCTGTTTTCCGAATATATGCTGACATTCATGGTTGAACAACCAATGAAAATTTGTGTAACAAACTAAATCCGTAATATATATATATATATATATATATATATATACCTTATCTGAAAATATATATATAAATATACCTTATCTGAAAACGTAATAACTATATATATATATTACAGTCAAACCTGCTTTAAAGGACACCTCTATATAACAAATCACTGCCTATAAATGACAGCCTCATTTTTCCATTTAATGAATAGTACATATAATTGTAACCTGTATATAAAGGGCAACTGCTCATAAAGGGTACATTTTCAGATTCCTTTAAGTGGCCTTTATATACAGGTCTGACTGTAACAAATATAATCAAAAATGTAATTTTGTTGAAAGGTAGAGCCTTATGGAAGATCTACTGTATATGTATTACATTGCTGTAAATTATTTTCATGGTGGCCTGGAAGAATATATTTTTTTATGTGTCAGGCGTCTTAATTACATAAAATTGTTTGTTTTGTTTTTTTACAGGGGTCTAAATGGTGATTAAAAGGTTTTATATACCCTGGATGTTGCCGTGATTATATGGAAACTAAAACTAAAGGAGCAGGAACCTCCATTTGGTGCAAACTATCATGGTGCTAAAATTTCAGGACGAGAACAATAGTTATCGCATGGAAACCATTGTGTCTACAGACAACGCTAACAACTACAACAATAACAACAGACCCATACTATTATATGACTATGAAATTGTTCTTGTTGTATTAAAATGACAATAATACATACCTTTAGTAAGAAGTGTTTGAAGATACCAAAGGGGTAATCAGAATCCAAGAACAATCAACACTATGGCCAAAAGAAAAAGTACAAAAGGACAAACAATGATCTACAAAACATACACATAAAACTAAAGATCGAGTAACACGAACCCCACTAGAAACCGGAGGTGAACTCAGGTGCTCCGGAAGGGTAAGCAGTTCCTGCTCCACTAGTGGCATCCATCATGTTAATCTAATTACAAACCCAAAGATAAGTCATGAATGAGGAAAGGACTGTGAATACTGACCTTGACATGTAGGAAACACTGAAGGTGACCACTGTCCTTGACTGTTACATGTTAGCAATCTGTTACCATTCAATTTGTATCCAAGGTTACAGAAATACTCCACTGTATCACCATAGTGATGATCCTGTCGTTTGGTCATTAGCATACCGTCGCTAATTACAGGTGGATCAGGACACAATTTACCTGCAATAGTTCCACTCAAATTTAACAATACTTTTACTATATCAAAATTACCAATAAGTATGTGAATATTTTAAGCAAATCACATCTCATGACATAAAACAAAATATTGTATAAAAATATTGCACTGTATAATTTTTTTTTTATTTCACTCAATATACACACATTAGGCCAACCTTTACAAAATGTTGGTGTGCCCAAACTTGACCCATGGGTGTTGTACATGGATATATAGATAGGTAAGGAAATTCCTTCTTTATTTTTTTTTTATTTTTTGCTATGGAACTAGTAGGTCAAGTTTGGGAAAACAAACAATTTATTAAATATGGCTTTATTTATATTTTTTAATCATTTCAACAATTTGTAGATTGGTCACCTAAAGGGAGGTTAGAAAGTTGGACATACAAAAATTTCATTCCATTTCCTCCTATAAGTCTCTCAACTTCTCTTTTATGTCTACTCCCTCTAATTAGAAAATAGTGAGAGCCTTAGAATGGACATCTGTGACCACTTGTTAATAATTAACTTGTAAACAATCATTAAAGCAGCTCAATTCTTTTTTTAAGACAGTTACTACTTAACATTGTTCTAAAGTCTTTATAATTTCAAAAGTTCCTAAATAATGTAATCTATTATACTGATTAGATTGATTGATTGATTGGTGTTTAACATCAACAGTATTTCAGTTATATCGTGGTATATAAACAATCTATTAAAACTAAGGTGATCTCTCTCGTGCACGTATAACTTTTGACTATTTTGACTATTTTGCTTATAATAATAATAATAATAATAATAATAATAAATTCTTTATTTATAGAGGGTTACACAGTTAGTTAATAACTAATCTTCCCTGAGGCCTCATTGACATATTTAAACATACATTGTAAAGTACACTATACAAAAGTTACACACAAGAAGCAATACATTGTAATAAGTATACACAAAAAGATTTAGTAAATATTTAATGGTAATTTAAGGTACATCATCTTTTAAAATTAGATTTTTAACTTTTATTTTAAATGCATTATGAGAGGAAGTTTGCCGTATCGAAAACGGAAGTTCGTTCCATAGCTTTGGTCCAGAGTATGTAAAAGTTTTCTTAAAAAGTTCAGCTTTAGCCTTTGGGATTTGTAATTTTTCACTTACAATATTTCGGAGAGAATAAGGATTTTTATCAGACAAGTATTGGATTTTACTTTTTTAAATATACAGGTACTTGTTTAGACCCTTTGGTTTACTTGCCTCCAGACTTTTTAATTTGGATTTCCAATCTTTTGACAATAAGCGTACCTAATGAAGGTTATTCAATTATTAAGATATCCACGGTTTTTTTTAAAATTGTATATTATTGCTATATGGTTACAATCAAACATGATGTTTTCAAGTCTTTTAAGGATATTGATTTTCTGTGTGTTTCTAAACTTTGGTGTGACCCAGATTAATGGTTCAAGTTGTGTTATGGCTAGCAAGATCACCTGTCATCACTTTTTTGTTTTTCTCTTCAATCCACTAAACAATACTGATTGTAAATTAACTTACGGACACAAGTATGATTAATATAGTAAACATCACCATCCAGGCGACCATTTTCATTTAAACGTAGTGAAAAGTTAGCAGTTCTATCTTGAGTGTAGAGGTCGTAGCCACTAAAACAGGTACATTGGTAACCTCCTGGTACATCAGTACATGTATGATCACATCCAGCATTGTCTATATTACATTCCAATACATCTGCAGAAAATAAAATGCTAAATAAAATAAAAATATTACATTTCAATACATCTGTAGAAAATAAAATAAAAATATCACATTCCAATACATCTGTAGAAAATAAAATAAAAATATTACATTCCAATACATCTGTAGAAAATAAAATAAAAATATTACATTCCAATACATCTGTAGAAAATAAAATGTTAAATAAAATAAAAATATTACATTCTAATACATCTGTAGAAAATAAAATGTTGAATTAAATAAAAAGAAATGTACCTGTTTTCACCGGTGTTAATCTGTATAGAATAAAATGTTGAATACATTTTTTTTAAAAGGTTTGCCTGTTTTAATCTATTTCTCTACCTCCAAATGTTAAATTATCTCTTTAGCTTAAAATAGATTTCCTTGTGAATCTGTGAGAATCAAATTCTGTACCTTCACATGTTCATTTGATTGTGTGTAGCTGAAGCAATGATTACCTGTGAGTTTCAAATTCTGTACCTTCATATGTACATTTGACTGTTTAGTTGAAAGCAAGGTTTACCTGTGAAAAATCTGGTTTATTTCCTGCACATATTCATATAATTACATTACTTCCGTTTTTCATTGAAATGTTACAATATGATTGGCTGGTGGTCACATGATTATAAAAGAGATGTTTTACATCCCAATAAAACTCAAACCCGAATTTGCACGTGCCTCCATGACGGCGTCAGATGTAAACAATCAATGGCGTAGTAATTTCCAACAGCAAATAATCTAACACAAATAAAATTCACAACGAAAATTCAACTATATTAAATTTTGGTGTGATTTAAATGCATTTTTTTGGTACTTTTATAGGCGTGTAAAAGCATGGACCGAGGCACATTTTTTGTATGAAGTGCTAGCACGCTTCATAAAATGTGCCTCTGTCCACGCTTTTACATGCCAATAAAACTACAAAAAAATGCATTCAATTCTTAATTGACTTTGAATAGTTGAAAACAAGATTCAATCGTGAGAATTATTTTTTTTTAACTCATTTGATTGTGCTTATTTTAAACCATGTTTACCAGAGACCAGCAAGAATCAAATTAATTACCTCCACATGTCCGTTTGTCTGTGTTGAGAAAGTAACCAGCATCACAGGAACATACATAACTTCCAATAGTATCTTCACAGTTCTGTGCACATGTTCCTGGTGTAGCACACTCATCAATATCTGTAAAACAATGAAAATGTTTACAACAAATATTTCTTTTGGCCATTTTCTTGTCTGTTCTTCATCGATATATGGATTCTGATTACCTGTTTGGTATCTTCAAACTCTTCTTAGCTATCTCAATTTTGATAAGTTGCATGTATAGTTATTTTTTAAACAATGACTCAGAAGATTTATTTATAAGTTGTTCAATTTTTTTTCCCTCCCTCTATTTGGTATTTTAAGTTCATCATCATTTTTCTGCAGAATCTGTCACCAAAAATATACATGGTGTATATAAAAGATATATAGCTTTTATCAACAGAGGTATTACAAGTACTGCTCAACTGAAGGCTATAGGCTGGTTCATGCTAATTTTAGGGTATGAGTTATGCTAATTGTAGATATAAAAAGTCCTTTTCCTTTCCTTTAATTTGTGACTAAATTTAATATTGTATAGTCTCTAAATCTAACAATGTGCCGTTCCTTTCCTTTAATTTGTGACTAAATTTAATATTGTATAGTCTCTAAATCTAACAATGTGCCTTTCCTTTCCTTTAATTTGTGACTAAATTTAATATTGTATAGTCTCTAAATCTAACAATGTGCCGTTCCTTTCCTTTAATTGTGGCTATGTGTAATGTAGGATATTCTCTCATGTAATATTTGCAGCCAAATCCTTTCTTGTTATCGGTGGAATAATTACTTACTTTGACAATGAGGTAAATCGCCGTACGTCTGATTTTCATTACAGGTTAATGTTGATGTACCATTAATAGTATAGCCTAAGTCACAAGTGATCTGAATTTGCTCTTGGTATTGTGGGAAGGTAGTCTGGACTGGCTGACCATTCATGATCTCTGGTAGTGGACATCGCAATTCTGAAGAAAAAATTGTTTACAAATCAATTTAAGCTTACTTTGGCTATATGAATTGATGGTCATGAATGTACAGTAGTTGGATTTACAACTACATGTGCAAAAGTGCCTATCACCACTAAAGTTGTGAGTTCTAACCCTGTTCATGGCGAGGTGTACTCGATATAACATTATGTGATAAAGTTTGTAAATGACTTGCGACAGGTTGGTGGGTATCTTCGGGCACTCCAGTTTCCTCCACAAAACAGACCGTAACGATATAACTGAAATATTGTTGAAAGTGGCGTTTAACACCATAAACCCACTATTTTATTTTAGCTATAAAATAAAATAGTGATTACACAAAATATAGTTAGTTCGCTAGAATGATACTTTCCTAGGTTTATCTACATGTATATTTCAACTTTTACGAGTGTACTGTTCTTACATGAGATATATTTGTACAAAGCTTAATAGCACATTTCTAAACAAATGTCTTATTTTGTGTAAAATAGAAAATAAATCTCATATTTACAACTACAATGTATACTTCTATTGCTTTTATTCTGTTCTTAATGTTTGACTTGTCAATTTATTTCATGAGGTAACTAAACCATGTGCTCCCCATTACTGTACTTCATCTTAAAGAAGAGGTTTATGGATGCTTAATATCAATGCCAATTTTAGTGAGTGAGTGATTGTTTTTAAAGCCAAGTGAGCAATTTTTCAGCTACATCATGGCAAGAACAACTTACTTTTTGATGAGATGATGATATATGTTTTTATTAGGCCAACAAGCTGAATAAGATTTTCAGTGCTAGTTCACTGAAACAACAGTCTACAGAAAAAGATGTCACTCCACTTAGACATAATATTATGAATCCAAGCCAACCAGTCATTGTTCTCACTCCTTAATGATGGGTGGTCATCGTAGTTGTGATTGCATGGTAGTTGGATTTACAACTACCTATGCAATCGGTGCCTATCACCACTATAGTTGTGAGTTCGAATCCCACTCATGGTGATGTGTACTTGATACAACATTATGTGATAAAGTTTGTCAGTGACTTGCGCAAGTCGGTGGTTTTCTACAGGTAGTCCGGTTTCCTCCACGATATAACTGAAATATTGTTGAAAGTGGCATTAAACACCATAAACCCAAACTCAAACTCTCTATACGTTCTACAACTTTTGTCTATGTTCAAAGTACATTGTATAAAAAAAAGAACATAAAGAGATTAATTATTAATAATACTAACTTTGGCATGAAGGAGTGGATGCAGACCATTGTTTATCTGATTGACAAAATAAAATAGGTGATCCTACAAGCTCATAGCCTTCATCACAGTCATATCTTATAATGGAAGCATATGAAGTCAGGTCACCAGCCACAATAGTTCTCTTCCCATTCTGGATATTTACAGCTGTATTACATATAGCACCTATAAGCATGAATCAATATTAATAAATATCATTCATAAAATCTATATATTTTTTGTAATTTTAAGTGAGCCAGTGAGTAATTATTGTTTAATGCTAAATGAGCAATTTTTTAGTATGTCACGGTGAGAACAAGTTACAATTGATGAGATGATGATGAGGTCCACTTTGTACTTGACCAACATGCCGAGTTGGATTTTTATAGTGCTAACTCGAGCTCACTGATACAACACTCCTCAGGTAAACACATCTTCTTTGCTCTTACTCCGCAGTGCTGAGCACTTAGTGGAAAAGCAACAATTACCAATTTTACAATCGCTAATTTGACTAGACTTTGGCTCAAACCAAATGTATATTTAAACTTCTACCACATTTGAGGCTATCGTGCTAACCATTGCACCACTGAGGCAGTTTCCTCTGAAAATCATTTGATGCGAATGTAATGTCTATCATACATTGCACACCTACCTTGACAAGAAGGAGAAACGGTCCATAACTTTGAAGACTGGCAGTCCACCTTCAGCGTTCCAATCATATTAAATCCAGGATAACATTGGAAATTAACATTCGTGTCGTAGACGACTCCAGACGAGTTGTAGTAGTATCCGTTGGTAATAGCCGTAGGTAATCCACAGTATACAGCTGTAATAACAAATCATTAACAATTTAAACACAAGAATAAGAAACACCATAATGCTGTCTACCGGAACTATTTTTTCTTCGTTTTTTTGTGATTTCATCAAAATGATAGGCAGATCACCTACATTTTTCATACTTTAATTAATTAACAAGACAGGTGCCACTAGTGGAGCAGAAACTGCATACCCTTCCGGAGCACCTGAGTTCACCCCCAGTTTTTAGTGGGGCTCGTGTTGCTTGATCTTTAGTTTTCTGTGTAACCTTTTGTAGATAGATGTTTGTTCTTTTGTACTTTTTCTGTTGGCCATTGTATTGTCTGTTCTTCTTTGATATACAGATTCTGATTACCCCTTTGGTATCTTCAGACTCTTCTTGAATTGAATGGTGTTTGATATCAAGTGATAACTATTTCAACTATATGCATGACCTATAAAATTAGCATGTACGTAATTTATATGTGACACTAAGATAGGACCGACGTTTTCATTGAAACAATAGGGAGAAAATAGTCATGATCAGAACATTTGCCTTTCAATAGTTAAACAATGACCACTCGTAATAAACTGTTGTTAATCAGGAACTGCTGTAAGTTCTCTGTTATATAAAAGGAGCGTGGCATTCTTCACACTAGACGAACTCATTTATGTTCAATCCTATTGGTGATCTGAGTAACTGATATGTTCAACAGACATACCATTTCACACTTCACTGGATCCTATTTCTGCATCCATAATTTCTTTTTTTTGGGGGGGGGGGTCATTTTTGTTCAAGGTTGTGTGGGGTCTTAAACAGAATTGAAAAAAACCAGGAAGATATGGAATACTATACATAATGACCAAACAGTTTACATATTTATATGCATTCTTAATTTCACAATCATCGTAAGTTATAATTAACTTACTATAATAATTATATCTACTATTACATATATGTGCATTTCTATCATTGTTACATACGTTGACATCTAGGGATAGTCCTGCTCCAAGTTCCACCAAACTGACAATTCAAGCTTACTGACGAAGTTGTGAACATCTCAGCAGCAAACGAGTATCCCTGTTTACAGGATACAGTTATTGAGTCACGGTATCTCCAATTCTTAGGACCAGTTACAATCGTGTTATCATTAAAGTTTGGATCGGGACAATCTGTTGAAAAAAAAAAGAAGAATTAACATAAGTCAAACCTGCCCATGTGGTGACCTGTATATAAAAGGTCACATTTTCTTGTCCTGTCACAGAAAATTTCATATGAATTGAAGCTCTTTCAAGAGGTCACCTGTCTTATATTTATAAAGCCAATTTTTCTTTGTCTCAATGGTGACCTCTTAATACAGGCTTGACAGTATTCCTCCTAAAATATGACTAGCAATTTTCTTCTATTTAATTTAATTCTTCATTTCTTTAACGAGGATTGCCAACAGCCAATGGCTATGAGCGTTTTCCTCTATTATCATAGCTTACCCGATTATCACCTTTAAAGCAGTAAATAATTTCAAACCAAATCTTTATCTTAGCATGTATTGTACATTTTGTTGTAAACAACTTTTGTTTTTAACATATTTTATTCATAAATGTATTTTTGAATGGGATTGAGCAACAGGAAAAGCCAATACAAACACTCTTCATGGTACATTATAAATATTTATCCTGCAATTGTGTGATTTTGAGTACCAAAAAAGGGGGTCAAATAAACTTCAGTGTTATTTAGTCAAATTATTTAGTTATTTAAGCATTTCTGGTACCTGATTCATATAGAGCAACAGAAAAATATGGTAACAGTTTAAGTGCTGACGTCACAGATGACACCATTGAAAACGATTAGAACAACGCTGGTTTCAGCTATTTTAAGACAATCTGACAATTGCTTTGGACTTTTTGATATTGCAGGATAAACCAATATCCGTACACTGTTGTTAAATATAAAATTAATTCACCCTCGCTGCCAAACAGGCTAGAATAGCTCGCCAAAGACTCACTTTTCTACCTGTTTCTAATGTTTGCACAAATAAATTTTACATTTTCCGAAAGTGTATATATCAATTTATAAAGCATTCTAACATGACCTCCTTCTTTCACTCTGTTAACAAACGAGTGAGTTATCCATTCGGTATAATCTCATTAGCACATGCGCCGGTGAATGTGACTGACTTTTCCATTGGCAGCATAAATTGTGTGCAACATTTTCCACAAATGTAAATATAAATTACTGTCTTCCAATCAAAGTATTCTAGTACTGTATTTGTACTCTTAGACATATCAGAATTGAAATAAATCATGGAAGCCAGCATGTGTTTTGAGTTTTAACATGGATTGACAGATATTAGTAAATTTTATCCCTCGCTTCAGGCTTGGGATAAAATACTAATATCCGTCAATCCATGTTAAAACTCCCAACACATTCTGGCTTCCATGATTTATTTCTTAATTAACATATAAATAATAAAAGACAAACAAATACAGTCAGACATGTATAATGTGACCTTCCTGCGGAACATTAAGTTAGGGTCATATAAGTCATGTGGTCATAGTATACAGGGTTAATTAATATGAAAGGGATATTGAAATTATGGTCACATTCAGGATCATAAAAGGAACATTATAACTAAATTTTATTTTAAATGGTCCATTTGTATCAGAGATAAAGACTTTTAAAATATTTTCTTGTAGAGTATGCCCTGCAGTGCTAGCCATAAAAAAATATGCTTGAGCGATTGTTGCTTAATGGCAAGTGAGTAAATCTTCAGCTAGCTATATCATGGCAAGAACCAATTACATTTTAATTAGGTGATGATGATGTTCACTTTGTACTAGACCAAAATGCTTAGTGGGATTTTAATAGTGCTAGCTCACTGAAACAACAGCCTGTGGGTAGACATGTCGCTTCACTTGGACACATACCTATGCAGTTTATTTCAAATAGATATCTGATCCACATCAAAAAGGGATTTAACTTTGTAAAGGACCATTTAATGATCACTTCTGTAAGAAAAATGTAAAACTTCATTACAGGGGTATAATTAATATACTTACCAACAGAATATACACCATAGAATCCTCTCTTATTGACAACAGAGTCTGTTTTAAACCATATAAACATTTGTCCATTAGATGTATATATAGATGGATAGGTATTAAATGATGATGTAGTGAATCCATTTCCTGTGTGAACAGCTGTCCCTGTGTTGTCACTCTTCTCTTTGAATACCTTGATTAATGTAAAAATACCTTGTTTAATGCCACTTTCAACAATATTATATCGTGGTGGTCAGTTTTATTGGTGAAGGATTCTGGAGTACCAGGAGAATACCACCGACCTGCCACAAGTCACTGAGAAACTTTATCACATAATGTTGTGTCGAGTACACCTCACCATGAGCAGGATTCACACTCACACCTTTAGTGTTGATAGACACTGATTGCACAGGTAGTTGTAAATCAAACTACCATACAATCACGATCACAAAATTTAATCATGTCATGTCACAAAAAACTAACAAGCACTTTAAAAGTCAATTTGAATATTAATTACTGGTAAACCGATCTTTCAGGTTCAGAAATTAAAAGTAGTTTAAGCCTCACTTTTTAACATTTTTGGATTGTTTGGTTTTGTTTATGGGGTTTAATGCCACTTTCCAACAATATTTCAGTTATATCGTGGAGGTCAGTTTTATTGAAGGAGGATACCCGAGTACCCAGAGAAAACCACCGACCTGTTGCAAGTCTCTTGACAAATTTTAACACATAATGTTGTATCAAGTAAACCTCGCCATGAGCGGGATTCGAACTGGATTGAAAACCTATCCAAAAAAGAGTAGCAACTAGATAAAACAATGATTGTGCATGAGGGATATATAAAGTATATGTCCTTACCTTTAAATAATCTTTGCCATCCTCTAATACAGCTCCACTCTCAAAGAACAATGTAAACCCTTTACCACTAGGTATATCAATCTTCCACGTACATGTCTGGAAATTTGCATAATTTACAGAATACATGTAACCAGGTGAGAAAATTTCACCTGTTTCTGATGTCAAAGATGCCTCACAACCTACAAATATCAAGATGGAGATTATACAGTTGCCAAGAAATAATCAAACATTACAGCTGGAAAATAAAATGCAGTCAAACCTGTATTAAGAGGACACCTCTATATAACAAATCACTGTCTATAAAGGACATTCAAACCTGTATTAAGAGATCACCTCTATATAACAAATCACTGTCTATAAAGGGCAGTCTCATATTTCCCATTAATGAATAGAGCAAATAATTTTAACCTGTATATAAAGGACAACTGCTCATAAAGGCCACATTTTCAGGTTATCTTGAGTGGCCTTTATATACAGGTTTGGCGGCATATGGTAGGGTACCAAAAAACTGCCTAATTATATTCATGTCAAAACAAGAGTCAACTAAATATTTCCAACTGTTTGTTTCTAAAATAAATTATGGTGAAAGAGCTATGACCATTTGATGCTTGTTGTGTATACTTGCCATTTTTTATTGTAGATTTTTCCTGTATCATTTATACTTCAATTTTCAGCTTCTCAAGTATTTGTAGACTTTCTGTTTCTCATGTATTTGTAGACTTTCTGTTTCTCATTCATTTTTAGATTTTTTTTCTCATTTATTTGTAGATTTTTTTCCAAAAGGGTATTGTAATCTACCCTAGAAACACTTTCTAAGGCACTGGATATTGATAGTAGTCACAATCTACCATATCAACACTTTCTGAATACAAGCGAGCATTAATCTGAATATCACTAATGTTTTTCGTACCAAAAACATCTGCAAGGTGTACTCGATACAACATTATGTGATAAAGTTTGTCAGTGACTTGGGACAAGGTCGGTGGTTTTCCCCGGGTACTCTGGTTTACTCCATCAATAATACTAACCGCCACGATATAACTGAAATATTGTTGAAAGTGGCATTAAACACCATAAACCAACTAACCAACCAAATACATCTGTATTTTTATCACCAAATTATTTATATTTCAAATATTGCCGGGTAGATAAAAATATTTTATTTGTGAGACAGTAAGTATAGTGAAATGTACTGTAGGTAAAATAACATATCTGATATCACAGTAGTCTCCCTCTAAGGTTCTCTCTAAAAATAAGGCCAGATTCCTGACACACCAAGATAATAAAATACTACTAAACTGCCTCCCTCAAGTGAGGCCACACCACTCTTAAAAGGCTCCTCCCATCAAAGGCCACCCCTTTAATCAGGCCAGATTTCTGACACACTAAGATAATAAAATACTACTAAATTGCCCCCTTAAGGGAGGACACCTCTCTTATAAGGTCAATTTTTATAGCAGAATGTGTGAGCTTATCTGATCTGAGGGGACTAACTTATTTCAATTTAGTGATTTTAGTGGTTTTCTCCGGGCACTCTGGTTTCCTCCACCAATAAAACTGACCACCATGAATTGATATACTAGTAACTGAAATATTATTGAAAGTGGAGTTATACTCGAAACCTCCCTCCCTCCACCCTATTTCAATTTATATCATACCTTGCCAATATTTGAAGCTAAAACCAGTTCCTGACATTGACATATGTGTTCTGAGTACAATATACATCTGTCTACCAGTAGAAGAGATCAGTCTAGGACCAGTTGGGGGTTTAGTATGTACAGCAGCATTTATATTCACATTATCATTGTTACTAGAAGTATATGACGCTAGCATCGGGGCACTGGATGAATCACCATCGTGGATGTTGATGAAATCACCAGTATATAGGTCGATGGATACTCTCTGAAAAATAGAAGAATATTTTGTTTCAAATGCATTATTATGCATATAATCAGTCATTGTATATAACAATGTTATACAGTCCAACCTGTATTAAGAGGCCACCTTTGGGAGAAAGAAAAAGTGGTCTTCTAAGAAAGGTGACCTCTTAAAAGAGGTTTAATTCAAATGAAATTTTCTATTACAAGACAGGCAAGAGGTGACTTTTTAATACAGGTGACTGCTTAATAGAGGTGACCACATGGGCAGGTTTGACTGTTTATTATAATTGGTATATGTTGATTCTCTGTTTATCACACAGTATTTAGGAGCAAGAGCAAAAACTGGTTGGCTTGGAATTACTCTTCTTATCTTGTGTTGTAAAATTGTCAGGCCATTATTTACAGTTTTGGTTTTTAATTTCTTCCGTTTTGATGCGTTTCCTATGTAAGACAAGCCATAAAGACAGCTGCGCATGACCTTGTCTTACATAGCATGGTCAGCCAATATATAAATTGTCGTCTTAGTAGATAAAAAAAAGCTTCAAATATCAATTTTAACTGATTTCCCCTAATAGATTAAATGCTGTTTTAAATAAGTGTGTATTTACTGCATTGCATGTGGCATTGTAATATTTTATGTAGTAAACATGTCATTGAAATGCGAATGAATGAATGAAATCGACATGCTTTGGTTTTAAGTTGAAACGGAAGAAACAGGTACTTGCACTCGTCCTTATTGAAGATCTGGGATTTCTTCCACTCGTGAGAGAAATTCAGCGTCTTTCCACTCGTTCTACTATGCTCCACTCGTGAAAAGACGGAATTTCTTACACTCGTGGAAGAAATCCCAGATCTTCAATAGTGACTCGTGTAAGAACCTATTAGTCTTTAATACAGTATTGTCTGTCTGGATTGTAATAAATAACTTGATTTGATTTGATTGATTTGATTTTTGGTGTTTAATGCAAATTTCAACAATATTTCAGCTATATCATGGCGACCAGTTTTAGTGGTGGAGGAAGCCGGAGTCCCCGGAGAGAACCACCGACCATGGGCAAGCAACTGGTAACAACTCGATTATACTCAAGAAAACTCCCCCTGTATATGTTCCTTTTTACTCCCATTTTCATCTTCCATGGATCGACCTATTTTCTTAGATGCCCTGAAATTTCATTATTTACTTTATATTGTTTATGTCTTAGATTATGGCTAATGATCTGATTAGCTACAGGGCATCAATAGGGATGTTTTACTGCTCTACTCATTGTATTTTTGTGTATAAAAATGTTAGTGTGAGTATGTCTCCCATTGATGAGATTTTTTATTTATTAGGTCTACTTGTAAATTTTATTTCAACATGTTTTGTTAAATGTAAGCTTCATAATGACAATATTCAGTTTTTTCTTTTCTTATGGTCTATAGTTCTGCTTGCGAACGATATTGCAGAAAATCCCGGACCGGAGACAAATGATACGATTTCAAGTGGACTGACAATTTTTCATCTCAATATTAGAAGTATTAGGAACAAACTAGATTCTATTTTATATTTGTTAGATCATGATATCTTGTGTTTCACTGAAACACATTTAGATGATTCCATTAACGACGACGTTCTGGCTATACATGGATATGACGTTATTATCAGAAAAGACAGGGCTGGAATAGGCATAGGTCTAGGTGGTGGCATTATATTGTACCACAAAGACTACATTAAGGTTGATCGTAGACAAGATCTCGAACTACCTGGTTTAGAATGTATTTGGGTCAAGATTAGAACCAAACCCCAGCAAACTCTATTGAATATCTCTTATAGATCCCCACAGTTCACTGATAGAAATTATTGGTCATTATTTAACCAGTCGATAGGATTAGCTTATGATCTTTCACCCAATCTATTGATTGTTGGTGATCTAAATATTGATTTTCTGTCGCCTACACCTTTTTATGTTAATGATGTTTTGTCCGTGAATGGGTTGGCTAATGTTATACACGAACCAACTCACTTCACGGCTAATTCGTCATCATCTATAGATCCTATATTGGTTAGTGATACTATCCGTACTATAGAATCTGGTACTATACCGATAGATAGAGCTATCAGTGACCATGACTGTACTTATATAGAAATTGATTGTAGATTCAAACTAAGTAAATGTTTTAAACGTATTGTATGGGACTATAACCACGGTGATTACGAACGCTTTCGAAAGCAAGTTTCAGATACTGACTGGGATACCATAATAAATGACGACGACAATACTAACAACGTTTGTATTAACTTTACTGATAAGTTCCTTACTATAGCTAAAGAATGTATACCCCTTAAGACGATACTTGTTAGAAATAACGATAAACCATGGATATCTTCGGAACTAAAAAAGGAAATTAGAAAAAGAGACAGACTTAGACAGAATTTTCTCCGATTAAAAACTCGTAGTACAGAGCTGAAGTACAAGTCTCAGCGCAATAAAGTAAACAATATTAAAAAACAGTGCAAAGTGTCTTACTTCGAAAAAATAAGCGAATCGCTTTCTGACCTCAAGACAACAAACATAAAAATGTATTGGCGAACCGTCATGCAACTGCTTAAGAATTCTTCCCCTAATTCTTCATTACCCCCTATTTGTGCACATGAAAATGATACTGTATATAAATTCGAAGATCAAGAAAAAGCGCAACTATTAAACGACTATTTTTGCTCCATTGCTACTTTAAACAACGACAATAAAGATATCTCCGGATATGACGGACAGAGGACCTGGTATTCTAACCGAAATTATTGTAACAGAACAGGACATCAATGACATTTTCTCTTGCCTTTACCCGCAAAAAGCATCTGGACCAGATGATATTAGTCACCGTATGTTAATTGCCACTAAAAACACAATTTGTCGTCCACTCTGTAAATTGTTTAATTTGTCTCTAAGGAAGAAATGTTTTCCGTCGTTTTGGAAACTCGCTAACGTTATAGCAGTTTTTAAGAAATCTGACAAATCGATCGCTTCAAACTATAGAACAATATCGCTTCTTAGTTGTGTTAGTAAAATTTTTGAGAGAACTGTCTTTAAATATGTTTTTAACCATATTAGTCGCCATAAGTATATATATAAACTTCAGTCTGGCTTTCTCCCTGGCTATTCCACTACACATCAACTAGTTGAAATATACCATTGTATAATGACTGCATTTGAAAATCAGACTCCTTTGACATTGACGTTTTGCGATGTAATTAAGGCATTTGATCATGTCTGGATTAGGGGCTTAATTAACAAACTAGAGAAATATGGCGTGAGAGGCGACATCTTGGAATGGTTTAAAACTTATCTCACTGACAGAAAACAGAAAGTTGTACTGAATAACACAGAATCAGAGGTTGGTTGTTTATACGCTGGTGTCCCTCAGGGATCAGTGTTAGGCCCCATACTATTTCTAATTTATATTAACGACATAGCCAACCACACAGACGGTATATGTAGACTTTTTGCAGACGATACACCTTTTGGACATACTAGTAACGATCTAAAAAACTTGCAGGACATGGTTAATTCTGACCTCTCAAACATTAAAAAATGGAGTGAAGACTGGCTAATAACGTTCAATCCAGATAAAACTGACATCATGCTATTTGATAATAGACGACAAGGAAATCTTAGCTTCAAGTTTGGACAAACCGACATACTATCCGTTGACTTCCATAAACACCTTGGTATCGTGTTCAGTTCTGACGGTAAATGGACACGACATATTGATTACATACTATCTAAGGCATCCAAGCAATTATGTGTTCTAAGAAAATTGAAATTTATTCTAAAACGGGAAATTCTTGAAAAAATCTACTTAACTTTTATTAGACCTTTGTTAGAATATTCTTGCGAAGTGTGGGACAATTGTTCACAGACGGATGACAGACTAGAAAAATTACAACTAGAAGCAGCACATATTGTTACTGGGTTAACTGCGTATTCAAATAGGGATTCTTTATATCAAGAAACGGGATGGGAAAAATTATCAAGTAGACGGGAATGCAAAAAATTATGTTTAATGTATAATATGTACTATGGACACGCCCCATCTTATTTGTGTGACTTATTACCCCCTCTGGTTCGTGATGTTACCAACTACCCTGTTCGAAACAGAAATGACTACACTGTCCCAAGATGTCTCTTATCGTTATACCAATCTTCGTTCATCCCGTCTGTCATAAATCTTTGGAACAGTCTAGACAATGACACCAGAAATACCAGAACATC
>MJUT01063346.1:551675-569336 GCA_002080005.1 Gigantidas platifrons
TTTTAAGTTGAAACGGAAGAAACAGGTACTTGCACTCGTCCTTATTGAAGATCTGGGATTTCTTCCACTCGTGAGAGAAATTCAGCGTCTTTCCACTCGTTCTACTACGCTCCACTCGTGAAAAGATGGAATTTCTTACACCCGTGGAAGAAATCCCAGATCTTCAATAGTGACTTGTGTAAGAACCTATTAGACTTTAATACAGTATTGTCTGTCTGGATTGTAATAAATAACTTGATTTGATTTGATTGATTAGATTTTTGGTGTTTAATGCAAATTTCAACAATATTTCAGCTATATCATGGTGACCAGTTTTAGTGGTGGAGGAAGCCGGAGTCCCCGGAGAGAACCACCGACCATGGGCAAGCAACTGGTAAACTTTATCACTTGCGGCTGCGAGTCGAGTGCACCCTTTTCTGTAATTTACAAAGTCGGGCGCAAACCGACGCGGTATTGGTGATAGGCTTGTATGAGTTGTTAGATCCAGCGACCTAACTCATTGAGCCACCCGGGCCCCTTAAATAACTTGAGTAAATTACATTGGTTTCCACTGTACCACTATTCTAACAAACTACTGAGGATGAATGACACATGTACAATCATGCAAAAAAACAGAATCTCTTCATTTATAAAAATCCATGAACTGAATATATTATCAGAATTGCTTATTAGTCAGCCTTGTTAATCAATATTTCTTCTTTTTTTTTTTTTTACAGAATAGAAAATAACCTGCTTTAGTGACCAATTCTGTTAAGCAATAACTAATATTATGTGATCTTAATTTTAATTTTCTTCCTTCAAATTGCATTTCATATCAATTAAACCTCTATTTAGTGACCACCTGTCTTGTACGTGTGACCATATTTCAATGTTCCCTTGAAAAGTCACATAAGACAGGTTTGGCTATATAAAACAAATCTCAATTGTGACCTTAATTTTAAATCCTTCAAATTGCATTTCACATCAATTAAAGCTCTATTTAATGACAGTCTGTCTTATGTGACCATGTAATTATAAAAAAAAACAAACCTCAACTGAGACAATTTTTCTGGTTTCTTCAGCTGTAAGAATCCATATATAATCCTGACTACCTAGGTATGCTCTGTTGTTGGTGGAGAGAAACGTAGGAGGGAAGAGGGTGTTGGCCATGCTACTGGCAGTCAGGGGCACTGAGGAAGCTACAGCATCATCAACTGTGAAAGTAACAAAAGATTTTTTTTACTGTTTCAATTTATCAACTGTCATTTGTTTATATTACTGCCTCCAGTATCAGAAAAAAATATCAACATATCAACTTGCCACTTCAGTGATTTCATAAAGTGTTATTATTGCAAAAATGATGACATCATAGAACTTTGTGCACATAAACATTTTGTGAATCATGGACAATTTTAGGTGTATGGACACCAGAATGTGATTCCCTTGAAAAAGGGCTAATGACGAAATAAAACACTGCATAAAAGAATCCATCAGGTGATAACAGAAAACAACTAGAGGCCCAGCTGAGCATGTACAGTTTACTTGGTTATTTATGTGAATTAGTGTTTCTATGGAGTTTGTAGTTTCTTAAAACTAGAGGCTCATCTTGTCAATGCTGTACTGTTTGCCATTAATCACATTTTAAGTTTATGCGTAAAAGCATTTTATTCATATTCCTATAGGGTCCTATGTTAAATTTGTCCTATGGTGGCGACCAGCCTCAATACCTGATTGACACAAAAAAATGATATTTTGAAATGGTTTACCCAGTGAATATTAATGTACATTATGTTTCAACTGTGTCTGTAGCTACCACGAAATGCTTTGTCCTGTGGAGGCAACCATCTTTAAACTTGTAGAGGGGGTTCATATTAGGAATAATTTTACCATGTAACAAAATCCAAATATAACCTCAATTACATATCTTTGCACTTACGACTGGAGTATTTCAGAGAAAATCCTGTTTTAGCAACTTGTGAATCAGTGATGAACCTAACAATCAGATAGTTATTATAACTACGAAAACGTGTAGGTAATGTGAGCGTTCCCGATAGTCTTCCTACAGATGTTGCTGTTGCTTCTGTTTTACCACCCACTAAAATATCAACTACATCAGTATTCTTCTCTGTATTAAAGGCTGTAAACTAGAAAATGGAAAATTTTCATTAAAAATATGATTTGAAACATAAAATATTATTCATTAAAAAGTTCAAAAATTTAAATTGATGACTGTCAAATTTATTGTTTACTATATTTTTTTTGACTTTTTGACACAAACTTGTGTTTATCTTCTACATGACAAAAAAAATTGAAACATTTTAAGCAGATTTTCTGGAAGAGAAAAGACTATTTCTATATCTTCTTTCATACAATAAAAGCCTACACAAACTAATGATATTATTCATGTAATTACCTGAGAGAAGAGAGGGGACGTCATGGTCGTGATCACATGGTATTTGGATTTACAACTACCTCTGCAATCAGTGCCTATTACCACTAAAGACGTGAGTTCGAATTCAGCTCATGGCGAGGTGTACTTGATACAAAATTATGTGATAAAGTTTGTCAGTGACTTGCGATAGGTTAGTGGTTTTCTACGGTTCCTCCGGTTTCCTCCACAAATAAAAGTGACCGCCACGATATAACTGAAATATTGTGGAGTTAAACAACATAACTCTCACCCTGAGAGAAGACCATAAGTTTACATTTAACGATATAAATAATGTATTTAATGTAAATATTACTTATCTTTTGATAAACAATTAATGTATAACGGTACATATAGATTCTCCTTCAGTTGCCCGTGGGTTACGATATTTCTCCACGTGAGAGAGTTAAGAAATATCGTAACCCACATGGGCAACTGAAGGAGAATTTGTTTCTCCTATTATTTAACACAAACTTTATTTCAAAAGCCGTCAAACGAGTCAAACGAGTCAAATGCGGGAAAAGGCACGAGACATTTTAATCCTCTAGAGGATTACAGATTTTTCCACCACTGATTCAGCGGGGTTAAAACGACGTCATAATGGGAGAAATTTAAATAACTGAATTGTTTTCTTTTTCCTAATATTTTTTCTCCCACTATATAATATCACAATATGTACGGACAAAACAGTTTTATGACTTGGGCAAAGAGACAATGACATACAATAATACATCTACCACATTGAGTGTTGTATAAAGACTATACCTCAATCAGTATGTTTGTTCCCTCCTTTCCCATGATAGTCCACAAACACACGGCTGAATTACTGTAAGTATTTGGGTAATTTGTGGATGTTATTGTACCAGATGGAGCTGTCAGTATTGAGCGACAATTACTTGCTGAAAACAAATCAAAAACTTATTCATTATATATGGTTGCATAAGGCGCATATTGGAAATCTTCAGAAAAAGCTGGTTCGTGTCTATAATGCATGTAGACTTTTGAGATGAGACATTTATAATTACAATTTTATCATCATAGCTGGGTTATTTGAACAAATCCTCATCTATACATTAAATAGACCAATGGACAGATGAACCTTTCATGTTCAACTTCAAAGATGGACTAAACCTTATCTTAATATTTACTTATACTTTGGGAGACAGTCTTTCTACATGTCATACACAAATACACAAATAATCACAGCTGTTATTGGGCACAAAGCTAAAATATACATATGACCATTCCAGCATATTTCTATTTCCAATTGGTTTATTTTATTCATCATAATGTCCAGAATCACAGATCATTGTGACTAAAATATACCGGTATCCTATAGGAAATAAGTCACTGTGATATATACTTACAGCATTCTATAACAACACAATAATCTCCATAATCATAGATCATTGTGACCTATATTATGTTCTACAGGAAGTATGTCACTATATACTTACAGCATTCTATTACAATAGAATAATCTCCATAATCATATATCATTGTGACTTATATTATGTTCTATAGGTCACTGTAATACATACTTACAGCATTATATTTCATCAGAATAATCTCCACAATCACAGATCATTGTGATCTATATATGTTCTACAAGAAGTAGGTCACTGTGATATATAATTACAGCATTTTATTACAACAGAATAATCTCCATAAGCATAGATTATTGTGACCTATATTATGTTCTACAGGAAGTAGGTCACTGTGATATATACTTACAGCATTTATTTCATCAGAATAATCTCCACAATCACAGATCATTGTGACCTATATATGTTCTACAGGAAGTAGGCCACTGTGATATATACTTACAGCATTCTATTACAACAGAATGATCTCCATAATCATAGATCATTGTGACCTATATTATGTTCTACAGGAAGTAGGTCACTGTGATATATACTTACAGCATTCTATTTCATCAGAATAATCTCCACAATCACAGATCATTGTGACCTATATATGTTCTATATGAAGTAGGTCACTGTGATATATAAACTTACAACATTCTATTTTATCAGAATAATCTCCACAATCACAGATCATTGTGACCTATATATGTTCTATATGAAGTAGGTCACTGTGATATATAAACTTACAACATTCTATTTTATCAGAATAATCTCTATAATCATAGATTATTGTGACCTATAAATAATTTATATGAAGTAGGTCACTGTGCTATATACTTACAGCATTCTATTTCATCAGAATAATCACCACAATCGTCTTCTCCGTCACATTTCCATTTATTATTTATACATTTACCATTGTTACAGAAAAAACTACCTGTTTAAAGACAAAACATCAAATCATTATAAATAGTTTTTCTGTCAGTACATTGTATTATTTCAGTCTAATATCTATGGCATCAACATCACTTAATAGTCGTGCATGATACTCTTCCAACCCATTCCCAATCTAATTAAAATCAAAAGTTTGTTGCCCTTTTATTTTATTTTTGTTTTCTTTGGCAATACACTAGCATCTAACTACATCAAGTTTGGGGTCATGTCAGGTAACCTTTAATGTATCTTTGATCGTCCAATCAGATACAAGACAATTAAATATCTTCACCATTCGTCCAATCATATACAAGACAATTAAATATCTTCACCATTCGTCCAATCATATACAAGACAATTAAATATCTTCACCATTCATCCAATCATATACAAGACAATTAAATATCTTCACCATTCGTCCAATCATATACAAGACAATTAAATATCTTCACCATTCGTCCAATCATATACAAGACAATTAAATATCTTCATCATTCGTCCAATCATATACAAGACAATTAAATATCTTCACCATTCGTCCAATCATATACAAGACAATTAAATATCTTCACCATTCGCACAACAGCTGTTGGTATGAACTTAGTTTGAAATGGCAGATTCATCACTGATTGGTCAGTTGAAAAAATGAATCCTGACATGACCCATACAGGATTTTGTTAAGATATTAGTGAATCCCCAAAGATTTGTTTTTTTAATTAGATTGTACCATCCTATATATTAGTTACACATTCATTGTGTTTATATAATGATATAGACAAACAGTGATGGTCTACAATCTTAGCAGCCATAATAACTTGAAGTCCTCCTCTAGTTCACCCTAACACCACAATATAGCTGAAATATTGCTTAAGTTGGCGTTAAAAACCAATCAAAAACTCAATCTAGTTCACTTAGGTCCTAGACTCACTGTATTACACAAATCTCTTCAATTTAAATGTTTATTAAAACTTAACTGACTGGTGATTGAATTTAGTTTAAAAATACTAAAAAATTTAAATTGCAAGTAAGGTTTAATTTGATATTTAAATTTGATTGAGACATGATTTAGTTTAAAATTCATCACCTATGGTACAATTACTATCTAAGTTTGTATCAGCAGGTATTTAAATTGAAGCACACCTTGAAAAAACCATTCTTGTATCCTGACGAGAGGTTAAAGAATGTATATATTTGCTGAATGTATTAAAAAAATAATTGACTTTTGGTAAATGTGTCAGAAAAAACTTCTAAAAATACCTGAATCGTGTCAAATACACAATAGGAATTCCACAGCATACGGTACTAACAAAATTATGTGAAAAGTCAAAAGGATGTACTATTTTCGTTTAAATTATCGAAGCATTTGAAATATCAGGACAAATTTAGTTGATTATTACTATAAAATAGTAAGAAAAAAACAACTCAAGTTTGAGATAACAAGGGTGAATTAGGGTATAGATATATTTCTTATCATTTTAAATAAATCATGTTCGTTATTGAACAATTCATTAATTATTTGCCTGTTTTCTTTTTAATCCATTCTACTGACCTGATACTAAAGTTTATCAGCTATAACTACCTATGATGTGAATTTATCATGCAATAATGTCATGTTTGTGGTAAGGGCTCAGGTCAGCTAATATCACATTAAAACAACAATTTTAATGATCTTAGTGTCTTTTGAGAACCAATATGTATACACTTTGTACATTTGCCAGGAACATCAGTTTTATTTAACCTGATTACAAACTAGACATAAACTTCATGTTTCTCCATCTTACTTTAAGCTTCATATGTTCAGTAAAATTCATATTTCTGCCCAATTTCAAGTCTCATTTCAAATTAATTTAATTAAAACAAGATGAACTGTGAGCTAATGCTCACTTATGATACCACCACATATATGTTCAATGTGTATAAAAACCAACTAAGTCGGCAAACAGGAAGTAGGAATCTGACGGATCCAAAAACGCTTCCTACAATATGGCATACCTATATGAAGCTTGTGACCAAATATCAGATTTATGCCATCAATACTTGCTCAGAAAAATGTGCCGAAAAATATCTTGGACGGACGGAAGGACAGACAGACAAACAGACAGACAGACGGAGGTAAAACAGTATACCCCGCCAACGGTGGTCCAGCGGGGGTATAATTTGATGCTTGTTGTATCTATATGGGTTTTTTTTATTGGCTGTACACTAATTACATCCTGTGTGGTATTAAAACCGAGCACACACATATGAACTATTGTTCGATTTGTCAATATATTTTACTGTCTTGCATATGATTGGATGTTCAAAGATGAATGAAAGTTTAGCTGACGTGACCCCAAACAGGATGATGTTAGATGTTTCAGTGTATCACTAATAAGTAAGAAATACATAAAACATGCATCAAACATCTAATTTTAATTCCATGGATTTCTAATGGTCAGTAAACATCACAATTCTCCTTGTGTCTACTTCTCAAATGCTAAAACTAAATATGACAAAGAGCCTCCCGTCCTATGCATAACTCTGAATTGCTCAATAGACATTACCTAGATTCCCCATAAAAAGGCATCAAATGCTCAGTAGGTTTCATAAAATCCCCATATCTAAATCTCAAATACTGACTGTAAGCATCACAAAGAGCCTCCTCCCCCCTCTCCCCATCCATAGATGTAACTCTTAATTGCTCAATAGACTTTACCTATATCCTAATTAAAAGCCTAAAATGCTCAGTAGGCCTCAGATAATTATCCCCATGTCTAAACCTCAAATACTGACTGCAAGCATGATAAAGAGCCCCCCCTTCCCCCTCCCCATCCATAGATGTAACTCTTAATTGTTCAATAGACTTTACCTATATCCTAATCAAAAGTCTAAAATGCTCAGTATGCTTCATAAAAATCCACATGTCTAAACCTCAAATGCTGCCTAAGCATCACATTTATTATTTGCTTCAAATGCTTAGTAGACTTCATACTTTGGCAAATTTCATTCTAATAAAATTGATATCAATCTTATTTCATATGTAAATGCTTTTAGTCCCTTTAATTTATTAAATGATTCAAAGAATCAATATATGTATAGTGCATAATAGTTAAAAACATGTTTCTTACATAAACTTAACATAAATATTGTTGCTTTCATATATAATACAAAAATGATATTAAAAAATATCTAAACCTGTTGGACTCAGTGCCTATCGCCACTGATGTTGTGAGTTCGAATTTCGATCAGGGCGAGGTGTACAACATTATGTGATAAAGGTTGGCAGTGACTTGCAACAAGTCGATAGTTTTCTCTGGGTCCTCCAGTTTCCTCCACCAATTAAACAAACTGCCACGATAAAACTGAAATATTGTTGAAAGTGGCATTAAACACCATCAAACAAACAAACAAACAAACATAAAATTATATAAACCCTTGTTTGCATAAATACAGTATGCATAATGATAATCAAGAAACACATTTTTCCCCCACTAAATCTTCTATTAAGTTATATAAACTACTTATTTATTAATATGATTTTACAAGACCATATTGTATGGGATTTCACTTCTAATAAAAACTGAGTACAACACAAATTTGAAATACCATTTTGTCTGGATTTTTATTATCATTTATGTAACTTAATTTTTCTCTTGAATTATTTCGAAATTTCCACATCTCTTTTTATAGTTCATGAAACATACAATATAAATTAAAACACACAATACATAGAAGAGTTTATTTTAACATTTTATAGGGAATTTATTCTTGTTAACACCAGTCAATGTCTAAAATAAAAATGCACAAGAAATGTGTATTAAAGCAGGCATTTAATGCAAATATGTAATATTTTCCAGAAAAAATAGCATTTCAAATTTTTCTAACATTTCTTCCCTTGCAGTTGCATATAAATAATGTGATTTGTCCATACCTTCTGAACCACCTGAAAAAAAGCATTGCTTATCTATATAGTTATAATATCTACATAGCTGCATTATCAACTTTCAATGAGCTTAATATTTTCGACATATTTTCTGTATTATTCACTTTTTCATCAATAGTTCATAGGTGAATAATCTTGAACTTTATACTTTTTTAAAAGATTAAAGAAATTTTACCTGAAACACAAATATTTTATTTTTGGCCTAATGGAAAAAAGCTGCTTTTTAAGTAAAGAAGAGAAATATGGTACATATATACCCCCTTATTTAATATTATATACAGAGTA
The DNA here is from genome assembly GCA_002080005.1 of Gigantidas platifrons. Lineage (NCBI taxonomy): Eukaryota > Metazoa > Mollusca > Bivalvia > Mytilida > Modiolidae > Gigantidas > Gigantidas platifrons. Next base: position 560,590 of record MJUT01063346.1, read on the forward strand.
ATACAGTAGTTTTGAAATTTTTCATTAATAATACTTAAAAAAAAACAACAACATCATTTACTAAAGCTTAGAATCTTTTTAGTAAACATGGTAGTACACTGTATTTTTTTTTTATTTATTTTTTTTTTTTTTGAAGTTTTTAGTTTTTCTTTACAGTGGTTTAGTACATGGCTTTATATGTTTCAAGTTTCTACAGACACCAGTTTGTATCCCACCTAGTAAGAGTTACAGCAGTCCCTTCCTATAAGGCCCCTCCCACAAAAGATCACCTCTGTTATCAGGCCAGATTTCAGATGTACTGAGATAGCATAATACTATTAAATTGTCCCCCTCGAGTGATCACCCCCATTATGAGGCCACTTTTTCATTGCAGAATGGCTGGCCTTATGAGAGAGGTATTACTGTATAACACATACAACTATGACTTACTTGAAGGACATGATTTCCTCTCACATACATAGGCCATTTTGTCTTCACATCGTCCAAACTGCCACTTATACTCTGTATTGCTGATTATTAAGTAAGCACAGTCTCCATTGGTAACATCTGGACTCTTGTCTGCCCATCGTCCTTCATATCTAGAAGCTCCTGACTGGTCATTCCAATTAGCAGCATTAATGTCAGTATTAGAAACACCAATACGATTCATTCCTGTCAATTAAGTTAAGAAATTTCACATTTATTTTTGTTTTCTATCATAAACATTAGAATATAAAAGTGTTACAATGAAACTTGTCTACACTGACCCTCCTTGATACCAGTTTTTGTGTTTGGATTAGACAGGTGGTGTTCTGTTTATACAGGTCAAATTAACACATATTCCCTACTTTTGGACTTTATTTAAAGGGGCATTATCTGCCAAATCGTAATTTTTATTTACCCATAAAAACTATCAGATAAGATTGATGCCTTAATAAAACGTGTTTCTGAAACTTATAAATGTTATGAAATGTATGCACATTGGGAAAAAATGTGCAACTGCTCGTGTTTTGAGATCGATCAAGAAATGGACGCCATCTTATTAATTATCGACATTGTTTACGGAGTTTGCCGAATCGTCATTAAATCAGTACAACAATGCACTTATTTCTTATTTTTTGTGAATCTGCATTTAGTCTGTGTTAATTACGGACAAAAAACCATGCAAGTTGGCAGTTAATAAGCGACAAAATACAAATTATTCGTTTTTACCTGTCACTAGTAAGGTCAATTGCATACGGAAAAAGCGAGGTCAAATTATTTGCTTGCAAGCAAATAAGTAATCGATGGTAATTTTCTATCTCAAAAGGCAGAAAGTGGTTCGATAAGTTGTTTAATGTGAAATATTAACCTTTATTTCATCATTTTAAAGCTATTTACCAATTTCCAAAACATATAATTTCTTTGGTAAAAATCGTAGCTAATGCCCCTTTAAAGTTTGATTTATACAGGATTCCATTTTAATTAGGGTTCGTTTTAGACAGGTTTTAATCATGAAGACAAAAGTCATATTTGACCGTCTGTATGGTAAATAATCATAAAGACAAAAGTCATATTTGACCGTCGGTATGGTAAATAATCATAAAGACAAAAGTCATATTTGACCGTCTATATGGTAAATAATCATAAAGACAAAAGTCATATTTGACCGTCAGTATGGTAAATAATCATAAAGACAAAAGTCATATTTGACCGTCTGTATGGTAAATAATCATAAAGACAAAAGTCATATTTGACCGCCTGTATGGTAAATAATCATAAAGACAAAAGTCATATTTGACCGTCTGTATGGTAAATAATCATAAAGACAAAGTCATATTTGACCGTCTGTATGGTAAATAATTTGTAACTTAAAATGGAGGAATATGTCCATAGGACAATGATGACCCCGCTTCCTATTAAAGTAAGAAGGGGAATAACTCCAGAATGGAAAAAAAAGTGGTCAAATCTGAAATCGAACTTGGCATCATTTATATGGTCCCTGACCTTGCATATCAATTTAAAATGATTTGCTCAAGGGAAATATGTATTAGTAAATGGAAAGCAATTATGGGATGAATGGACAGACATGGGTAAAACTTATTAATGCCCCCGAGGCATAAAAAGCATAATATATGTTTAGAAAAAACTAGAACTGTCCGCATAGCGGGACTAATACCCCCCGCTTCACTCTGACTGTGTCCAAGATTATTGAAAACTAAGTCTACATGGAAAATATTTTATTTGTCAAATTATAATGTTTAACACATTCAACAAAAATAAAAACGTTGTAGCATAAAAACTGTAAGAGGAGTTGCAGGACAAACCATGTACCCTTTCAGCCAAATTCACAAATAAAAAAAAATAACTAAGTTCAACAATCTATATTTTTTGGTAAAATTCATGAAAATCAAAATCCTTACATCATGCACATCTTTGATATGAGTACAAATGTTCTGCAATGTAAAAACTTCCTAACTTACAAACTGTAGGAGGAGTTGCGCAGACAAACCATGTACCCTTTTTGCCATATTCACACAAAAATGGCTAAGCTCAACAATCTATATTTTTAGTAAAAATGCACAAAAATCAAAATCCTTACCACATGCACATCTTTGATATATGTACAAACAATCTACAATATAAAAACTTCCTAGCATAAAAACTGTAGGAGGAGTTGCGCGGACAAACCATGTACCCTTTTAGCCAAATTCACCAAAAAAAGACTAAGTTCAGCAATCTATATTTTTGGTAAAAATTCATGAAAATCAAAATCCTTACCACATGCACATCTTTGATGTATGCACAAACGATCTGCAATATAAAAACTTCCTAGCGTAAACACTTTATGAGGAGTTGCGCGGACAAACCATGTACCCTTTTTGCCAAATTCACACAAAAAATGACTAAGTTCAACAATCTATATTTTTGGTAAAAATGCACAAAAATCTAAATCCTTACCACATGCAAATCTTTGATATATGTACAAATGATCTGCAAAATAAAAACTTCCTAGCGTAAAAACTTTAGGAGGAGTTGCACGGACAAACCATGTACCCTTTTTGCCAAATTCACCAAAAAATGACTAAGTTCAACCATCTATATTTATAGTAAAAATGCACAAAATTCAAAATCCTTACCACATGCATATCTTTGATATATGTACAAATGTTCTGCAAAATAAAAACTTCCTAGCAGAAAAACTGTAGGAGGAGTTGCACGGACAAACCATGTACCCTCTATGCGGACAGACAGATGGACAGACGGACGGACGGACAGACGGACAGACAGACAGGGTGAAACCTATATACCCCCCCAAACTTTGTTTGCGGGGGGTATAATTAAGGTCTAAGAAAGACATTTTTGAAGTAAAACTCTGGGGAAGTTACAATTTGTTAAAGGTAGTTTTTATAACTATTATATACTATATATTACTTCATATTGTGTCTTCACACTGATTGAGTGATTGTTGTTTAATGCCAAGTGAGCAATTTTTCAGCTATATTGTATATTGTGGTGAGAATATTTAAGTAGACCTCTTGGGAAGTTACAATTTGTTGATGGTAGATTTTACAACTATTAGGTCCTACAAACCTCAGGTTACACTTCAAAACTATTCTTCTGCATCCCCAATAACGACTATTGTTCTATGATCTGCTAAAGTAAAACGTGCTGACACTGCTAAGATATATGTTTCACTGAATATTATTAACAGTCTTCGTGCTATCCCACTCAATGCCCGAAGTCCGGAACAAGAAAAACTGAATTCAAACAAGTGAAAATTATGAAAGAATTTGTTTGAATAAATAGAACAATTTTCTAAATTTGGCTTTCGGGCAACTAGATGATAAAAATTAAGGCAGAGACTGTATTAATTGTATACAAACCTAGCCATACTGAAGTAGTACTAGGAGACATCTGTTGAACATACTGTCCCACTTGTTCGTTGTCATAGAAATCATTTATTCTGATTAGATTTGCACCAATACTGTAAAAAGATGAAGACAAATACTCGATTAACTCTTTTCCTAATGAAAATTTTACATCAAATATTACCTCATATTGTGTGTTCACAGAGTGAGCGAGTGACTGTGTTCACACAGAGTGAGTGAGTGAGTGAGTGAGTGATTGTGTTCACACTGAGTGAGTGAATTATTGTGTTCATACTGAGTGAGTGATTGTGTTCACACTGAGTGAGTGAGTGATTGTGTTCACACTTAGTGAGTCAGTGATTGTGTTCACACTGAGTGAGTGAATTATTGTGTTCATACTGAGTGAGTGAGTGATTGTTGTTTAACACTGAGTGAGCAATTTTTCAGCTGTATTATGGAGAGAACAAGTTACATTTACCATTACATCACTGACGTGATTGGTTCCAATTGAGTTTTTTTGTCCTATTCTCAGAGATGTTGAACAGTTCATGCTACTTGCAATAATAATGATTTGATTTGATTTGATTTGATTTTTGGTGTTTAATGCCACTTTCAACAATATTTCAGCTATATCATGGCGACCAGTTTTAGTGGTGGAGGAAGCCGGAGTACCCGGAGAGAACCACCGACCATGGGCAAGCAACTGGTAAACTTTATCACATGCGGCTGCGAGTCGAGTGCACCCTTTTTTGTAATTTACAAAGCCGGGCGCGAACCCACGCCGTATTGGTGATAGGTTTGTATGAGTTGTTAGATCCAACGACCTAACTCATTGAGCCACCCGGGCCCCTGCAATAATAATGATAAACATGTTAACCACTGATAGTAAACAATTCCACCTATTTTTGTGAGCATAAAAAAAAATACCATATAATTTCAGTGACATTAAGCCCAAACACCCTGAAATTTTAGTACTATACAAGTGTGGACACAGAAATGTGCTGTCCAAAAGGCAAGTGTGGATGTCAATATTTCATATTATTTAACTTAAAAAAAAAAATTCATGGACACAGGGGTCCTGGATATTTTTTAATAAAAAACTAATCCTGGATTATTATTTTTGTTTAAAGTCCGGTCCTGTGTTTTTATTTCAAATTCCTCCCCTGAATGAACTTCGTCTGTTCTCTCATACAAATCTATATAAGTTATGACTTGAAAACAAACTTAAATCATCAACGCTTCGAAACGCTGGAGTAAGTTGATGGAAATATTGATGAATATTGATGTACATATGACTTGTACTTTTACTTTGGAAAAAAAAAACAGTTTATTGTTTTGTTATAATAATATCCTGTTTTCCTAACGTACAAATATTGGTATATATACAAGAAGGATATTATGGACGTGATCACGGTGTGGTGGTATTCCGGATATAATATGTAATTGGTCTCCTGTTATTTGTCCTCTATCCAACGAAGCATGAGTAGATCAAATTATTTTGGGGAACTAGTACTAGTGCTGTGGTGTCACTTATGTTCGTTGATGTCAATTTCCGTGGTTTGGCAGTAACTGAGATGTTCGGTGACATTTGAATTCGATTTGTTTGATGGTGTTTAACGCCACTTTCAACAATAATTCAGTTATATCGTGGAGGTCAGTTTTATTGATGGAATGAAACCACCAACCTGTCGCAAGTCACTGATAAACTTTATCACATAATGTTGTACACCTCGCCCTGATCGAGATTCGAACTCATAACATCAGTTGTAATAGGCACTGGTTGCATTGGCAGCTGTAAATTCAACTACCATACGATCACAGCCACGATGGCCTCCGATTTTCAAAATGCATTAATTATATCTTATATCATAAATAAATTGGCATATTCTTGTCATAACTTAATAAATGTTACGTAACAGAACCATTTAAATGAACTTTTTTCATGCAAATCTATATAAGTTATGACTTAAAAATAAACTTAAATCATCAACGCTTCGAAACACTGGAGTCAGTTGATGGAAATATTGATGTATATATGTGACTTGCACTTTTACTTTGGGAAAAAAAAATGGTGGTTTTCTCTAGATACTCCGGTTTCCCACTAATAAAACTAACAGCCACAATATAACTGAAATATTGTTGAAAGTGGCATTAAATGCCATACTCTAACTCTCTGGAATAGTTTAATAAACTTAATAAGAAAGTAGAAACCATATGTACACAGGGATGAGATGTGTACCAGCATACACACATAAATTAATATTTTCAATATCAATATCTGAATTCCTTCCACCCTGAACTGAGTGTACATGTTTAATCTGATAAACAAACAGTTTTCTTAAGTGAATTGTGTCTACACAAATTACCTTTAAATTACTTATTGATTGTTAAATAACTTATATTAATATATTAACTGGTTTTCTATGTAGAATGTTTAAAAAGCCTTCTATTTCTATGTCATAATATATTCTTGGCGTTGTATAATATGTTTATAAATACTTGATGGTAAATTGGTAACATCCCAAATCAGAGACTAAGGTATTAACATAATTTGCATGTAATTCAGATTACCGGTAGATGTTTACATTTATGGATTATAAATAATAAGACACATTTTTGATAAAATTAACAAATTTTTCCTTGTATACTTTTGAAAATTTTGATGATTTTTTTTCAAGAGACCTTTTGACAAAATGGCACCTGGTCTAGCAAGAGCAATGGAAAGCGCAGCGAATTTCATATTTCTCAAAATAAATCTCAAGATAGTTGAACCTTATAAAAATTCAGAGGATAATATTATAGCAAATAGAAATTTTACAACTTGCTACAACATTAAAATTTTGAACAGATTATGGAAAAAATGTATGTTATTTTTTTGTTGAACTTTGCATGAAACAGAAGTGCTTTGTCTGCCTTTAAAGGGAAATAACTCCTGTAAAATGCAAAATTTTAGAATGAAAGTCGGAAATCTGTAAATGATCCTCTCCCTTCATCAGACAAAACAACAAGGTTTTGATATAATTGGTTACTGTATTATTTGAAATATAATTCATAAACTTTTATCTAAGTTTAAATAATAAGTAGCATCCTCTCACAATTCTAAAGTTAAAGAGAGCATATCAATCATATAGAGCCTTCAGAAAATTATGTATGTATATTACTCTTGAAAACAAAATTACGCTGTATCTAAATTACATATATTTCTGTGTCTGTCCCAGGCCAGGACCTGGATTTCCAACATCATAAGTCATGGTCTTTTTTGTGTTCAGTGAATGAAGGTGAGATGTTATTGTTCGTTTTGTTGATATTGGAGAAATTGTTTACCATCACTATTTAAAGTTTCTTTTCATAACAAATGATCAGATAAATGCTCAACCCATCAAAAAAGAAAAAAAAATACCATATAATTTACATCAATATAAAGATAGGAATGTAATGGAAAGTAGATTTTACCAAAGCAATCTTTATTTAGTGCATATATGAATGTTTATTAAGCTTTGATATTTTAGAGGTATAATCTTGATGGCCAGACAGGATTGAAATTCTTTATAGTTAAAACACATAAATACTGTAATATAACATATATATGTTTAATGCACACAAACCGGTTATGGTCTTCATCCAGTTTAAATAGGTTAGATCACAATGGCTTCTACAATTGATATCTCTTAAAAGCAGATTTTTATTAAAACGTACTTGATCCTGGCCATTTTCTTTTTTTATAAAATATTATATTCCAGGTAAGGAACAAAGCACAGCTAAACCTTGGTTGAACTCACCTATAAATGCCTTTTGATTCACTTTATTGTATATGGTCAAGTTCACACAACACAAGATTGATTTTTGCCATTATATATTTTGGTGGGGTAAATGAGGACGAGGAAGGCTTACGGCTATGCTTGAAATAAAAACTAGCAATAAAGATCGATCCTCTGAATAATTTGTATGCAAGTGTTATCATAAATGACGGACTGAAAGTAAATTATAGAGTTTCAGTAGCATTCTATTGTTAAGTAACCACTCACCCCTGACACACCCGCAGTGCATTTTCCCACGTCTGCTTTTCTGTATTGCCAAGCCCAAATATTCTGTAACATGATATACCTTTATCAGACCAGCCTGTAGAAATAGGATAGCAAAATTATTTAAAATATGTGCTTAAGTACTTTTTTCTTCATCTTTTCACAATTTTATTTGGAATGAATAAAATCATGTACATTAAAAATCTATATATAATTGATTTTATTTATCACTGCATGAGGTATGTGACCTTTCCATATATTAAAAATCTTCATTTTCATTTTTCTTTTGTACTTTCTTTTGTATTTATAATCATTTTCTTTTAGCCAATAATTGATAAGAGAAAATAGTCACGTACGCACATGACCATGCTATAATTGTGTACAGGTAAAGCATATTATTTAGAGCAAGAACCACCCATATTCATGTCGTCATACATTCTGTTGATAGGGTGTAGTCTTTTTGATTTAGAGCAAGAACCACCCATCTTCATGTCGTCATTCATTCTGCTGATAGGGTGTAGTCTTTTTGATTTAGAGCAAGAACCACCCATCTTCATGTCGTCATTAATTCTTCTGATAAGGTGTGGTGTTTTTGATTTAGAGCAAGAACCACTCATCTTCATGTCGTCATTCATTCTTCTGATAAGGTGTGGTGTTTTTGATTTAGAGCAAGAACCACTCATCTTCATGTCGTCATTCTTTCTTCTGATGAGGTGTGGTGTTTTTGAGATGAAGTTAATCTGTGATGATTTTACATGGCATATATACATCTACGTTGCCCTTGGAGATCCAATTCTTAAAAGGGAGCTGTATATGATTCCATTGAAATGTTTAACACTGCCACATTTCTGTTCCTGTCTCAATCCATGATCTTGATTTCTCACACCATGTGTCA